>PVIW01003446.1:78327-167806 GCA_004026585.1 Noctilio leporinus | reverse complement strand
TCTGTTCTTGCTTGCTCTTTATTTATTTATTTATTTTTGTTCTTTCCTTGGGTTAACCTGCTTTGCTTCCTTGCCTTAGTTGAGCACCCTTCTGTGATAGGAGATTTGTGGAGTTCAATGTTGCCGTCTCCCAGATTTTGTCCACTTGCTGTTCTTGGTGTGTCCTTTATTTGGGCTGTCTGGTTGTATTCTGGGCCTGTGGGCTTTTAGCAGAAACAAAAACAAAAACAAAAACAAAAAACAACATACAAAAAAACAAAAACAAAATACCAAACCAAACCAACCAAACAAACAAACAAAATTGCAAAAGGAAAAAAGATATAAAAATGATAATAACAATAAGAAGAAAGGGTTTAGATAGCTGTTCACCCTTAATAATCCCTGACTGGTCCAGATGGAGCCTGGACCTGAGGTCTTTTAGCAGAGGAAAAAAAAAAAAAAAAAGAAAGAAAAAAAGGGAGAAAGTCCCAATAGAAAGAGAAATCAATATTAATAAAGAAAAGGTTTAGGTTTCTGTTCACCCTTTATGGTCTCTGTTTGGTCCAGGTAGAGCTAGGACCAGTGGGTTTTATCAGGGAGAAAAGAAAGGAGAAAGAAAGAAAGAAAGAAAAAAAAAAATGATGGGGGGTGAAAGTCACAAGACAAAGAGAAATCAATATTAATAAAAAAAGGTTTTAGCTGTGTGTTCCCCCTTTATGATTTCTGATTGGTCCAGGTGGAGCCAGAACATGTAGGCTTTACCAGGAAGAAAAGGAAAAGAAAATTTTAAAATAAAAAGAGGAAGGAAGAAAAGAATAAAGAAAGGGTTTAGAAAGGCTGGGGAAGGGAGGAATACTTAGATTGAGGACTGGGAATGTGTTATAGCCACAGAGTGAATAGACTTTAATTCGAGAGTAGGGGAGGGTCTTGGGTATTTAGGTGGATTGAGGTATGGGGGGGGATTAAGAATATGTGAGGAGTAACTTTTGCAAAGGATATGTTGGGGCTTAATAGTTCATATTGCTTTCAGTATAATTCAGGTGCTTGAGATTGGCAGCAATCCCTTTCCTGATGCTGCCTCTTTTTCTTGGTCAGGACTTTACAATCTATAGTCTATATTCTAGCCGGTGTTGGTGCGTGACAGGGCCTCTGATTGTCGCAGTAGGGCTGATTCAGAGTGTCTGCCCCCAGGTAGGCTGGGCCTTCAGCAGCCTGGCTGGGTTTTAGGGCTGCCGGTGTTCTGGAGCCCGCAGGGAGCCCCCTCCCACTCCTTGCGGAGGCTCCGGCCCAGGACGCGCACCCAGCACTTCTGCAGGGCAGCCCGCAACTTCGCTGGTCCCTGTGACGACTCGCCCTGCCCCTGCAGTTCCGGGAGGAGGCCGCCCCTGTCCGTCAACACTGTCCAGGGTCCGCCTACACTGTCCTGCCCTTCCGGGGCGGGCACCATGCCTCCAAGCCAACCAGCTCTCCTCGGAGTCCTTTAAGGCCTCTGTGATGAGCCCCTCCCAGGCGTGGGTGGTGTGGCCTTTGTCTCCGGCAATGGTGGGTCAGTTACCCCCGCTACTAGTTCCCGGCTAGCTGGCTCACTGCTTGGAGTTTCCCGCGGAGCCTGCGGGCCTGTGTGGTTGCACAGGGCTGGGCCTCCCCCCTCACAGGGGCTTCTAGCTGCTGTTTCCCCAGTGGCCTAGCAGCTCCGTTTTCGGCCCTCTCACCGCCCCACTGGTGCACTTCCGGCTCCCCCGCTCAGGCTTCCCGCAGGACTCTTCTCCTCCGCCTCTAGCCCCGTGCGGAGCCTCCTCTCCCTGTTGCTGAAGTGAGTCTCTCACACAGCCCCTCCCCTGCAAGAGTTCAATTCCGCATTGCCCTCGCTGCCCGCACTTCACTGTTGAGACTTCCAGTCACCAGCAAGCCCGGAACTGGCCCCAGTCAAACGTGCCCCTCTGGGCAGAGCTGCCCCTGCCCAGAGCCTACCTGGGCCCGCAGGCCAGTTGGTCGGGAACACCTCACCTACTGTCCTTCTGGCCTCCTCTGCCTCTGGGCTGTGCTCCCCTGTGTCCAGATGCTGCCTGTTCCAATCCCTAGGGTCCTGAAGATGTCTCACGCTCCCTATCCTGTCCTCTAGCTGCTTTGGTACTCGAGAACACCATCAGCACTGCTCTCTACTCTGTCACCATCTTCCCTCTCCTGCTTTTATCATTTCTAAAATGCCTCCTCCTCTCTCCCTGCCCTTTAATTAGCAGCCAGCAGTGTTATAGCTTTCCTTTCCCTACCTTGTCTTCATCTCAGCCTTCCTGTCAAATAATCTTTTTTTTTTAAGTTGAAGCAATTCTTTTTGAAAAATCTTTTATAATGCAGATGATTAGCCTTCAATTTACAAGTTCTGTACATTTTGATTTTCACATATTAAGTTGTCTTAAAAGAGGTCACACATTGAGATAAAGTGAGAAATCCTGTGTTGATAAGATTCCTAGGGGGAAGCTTATTTAGAAACTTCACTTTGAAGACAAAAACATTGATTCTGGTCTAATTGCAGTTGGTATTAAAAGACTAATAGAATTCTGATATCAGACTTGAAAAGTACATAGTTCATGGTTTTTAATCTGCTCAAACTGGGGAAATAATGAATAAGGTTTTTACCAAAGTAAAGGACTTTGAAAAACAAAGAAGAAATGAAGATTATTTTCAATAATATTAGGAAATATTAATGAAAAGGGAAAAAGAGAGTCTTAAGTATCCATTACATACAAAAATAGAACTAAATTCTTCATTTTTGCTTTGGCATCTGTTAAAGAGGAACCCGCCTTTTTGTTTGTTTGTTTTCAAATTACTAAAATTTGTCTGCAAGACATTCTAGGAGAGGATACATCTAATCAATGTTCATATCCGAATAGGAAAATATCAAACATGTAGCAAACATTCAATGAATATTTCTGCAAGCAAATTTTATTTATCTACGCACATTTTATTTTGTATACTTAAGTATAACAAATCATATATTTGCCATTTCTAATTCTTCTTATCCCTTCTCACAGATCCACATTTCCATCTGGTGTCATTCCCTTCTTGTTTGACTTTCTTTTTTTTTTTTTATCAACATTTTTAGATTACTTATATATTTATTTTTAGAGAGAGGGGAAGGAAGGGAGAGAGAGAGAAGGAGAGAAACATCAATATGTGGTTGCCTCTCACATGCCCTCTACTGGGTACCTGGCCCACAACTCAGGCACGTGCCCTGATTAGGAATCTAACGAGCCACCCTTTGGTTCACAGGCCACAGCTCAATCCACTGAGCCATACCAGCCAGGGCTGAAAGACTTCCTTTAACATTTTTTAGTGGTACATGTTAGTTAGTGTTTTCATGTGTCAATGTTTTCAGCTTTATTGTGTCTGAAAAAATCTTTGTATATGTGTGTTGGCTGTTGTCATTCTTTTTCTTATTATTGAATTTATTGGGCTGACACTGGTTAACAAAATTATAAAGGTTTCAGGTGCAAAATTCCACAACACATCACCTATACACATCACCTGGTATTAGGTTGGTATGTTCTCCACCCCAAGTCAAGTTTCCTTCTATCACCATTTATCCCCCTGCCTTCTCTTCTACCTTCTCTGACCCCCTCTCCCAGGGCAATCACCACTCTGTTGTTCACGTCCATGAGTTTTTCTCTTTTTCCTTTTTTAATCAATCCCTCTGAAAGTCTTTACATCACCTTTCTTTTTAAAAGATGTATTTTCTGGCCCTGGCTGATGGCACACTGGATTAAGGCACCAGCCTGAGAACCCAAAGGTCACTGGTTCGATTCCCCAGCCAGGGCACATAATGAGATTGCAAGCCAGGTCTCCAGCCAGGTTCATAGCTGGAGACAGGTGAAAGGCAACCATACATTGATGTCTCTCTCCCTCTCTCCTTTCCCCTCTCTCAAAAATAATAAAATAAAAATCTTAAAAAAAATAAAATTAAAGATATATTTTCTGAATATGAAATTTTATGGATTATGAGGATTTTTGCTTTTAATATTTTAAAGATGTTACTTCACTCTCCCCTCTCTTGCCTTGTTTCTAACAAGAGGTTTTCTCTGATTCTTATCTTCACTTCTCTTATTTAATGTATTTTCTCTCTAGTTGCATTTAATATTTTCTCTTTATCATGTGTTTTGAGCAATTTAATTGTGATGTATTGGGTGTATTTTTTACTTCATTTATACTATGCTCGGAGGTTCAGTAAGCATCTGAAACCTATAGTTTTCATCAAATTTAGAGAATTTTCAACTACTGTTCTTCAGGGTTTTTTTCTGTTCGGTTCTGACCTTCTCTGGGGACTCTAGTCCTTATGTTGGACCCTTTGAAGTGGACCCACAGATCAATGATGCTCTGCTCATTTTTAAAACTTTAATTCATTTGTGCTTCATTTGGATAGTTTCTATTGCTATGTCTTCAAGTTCATGAATCTTTTTCCTTACAAATTTAATCTGTTATTATTCCTATTAAATATTTATTTATTTATTTTATTCTTATTATTTTATTTCAGTTTTCATCCCTAACAATTCAATTTGGGTCTTAAAAAAAAAAAACTTCCTTTTGTGTACCCAATTTCTTTAAAGTCTGCAATGCATTTACAGCTGTTTTACTATTCTTGTCTGATAAATCCATGTGTCACTTCTAAGTCAATGTCAATTGATTTTTTTTTCTTCATTGTGTATTATATTTTCCTATTGGCTTGTATGCTTGGTAATCTTTGATTAGATATCAGATACTTGTGAATTTATTGTTAGATGATTGATTTTTTAAATTTTTATAAATATTATAGAGCCTTATTCTGGGAATCAGTCAAGTTGCTTGGAAACAGTTTGATTTTTTTTCAGATCTTGCTTTTAGGGCTTCTTAGGTTGGTATTTAATGTACAGCTAATTACATCTCTCTCTGAAGTGAGACCCTTCTGAGTTTTCTACACAAAGCTTATGAATTAAAGGTTTTCCATTTCATGTGGAACCAGGCATGATTCCCATCCCTGTGTGAATGGCAGGTACTCTCCTGAGCCATGGACAGCTTCCTCACATGCATGCACTGGCCTGCACTCTGCTAATATTCAAGGAAAGCCCTATGCAGATTTCCCTCCAGGCCCTTCTCAGTGCTGCCCTCTTCTTTCCAGTGTTTTGTCCTGGAAACCACAGTGGCTATAGTCCCCTACACTCTCATACACTGTGTGTGTGGCCTTCTTCTGCTTGATGGCTTCTTCTTGTGGTTTTCTGTCTGAGATGGCATTTAAATGGCAATTAAAAAAACTGTATCTTAAAACCCAGTTTTATGTACCCACCCACAGCCTTTAGGCCAGCTCTGCTAGATGCATGTTTTCTGAAATAGAGACCCAGTGTCTAGCTAGGTGTAGCGACATTCTCCTCCACCATATCCTGCTTTCTACATTTAAGTCAGTAGGCACATGTCCCAACCCCCTCAATTGCTCCATAATCTTTTCCCCTTGGTGTAGCTGAGATGCAGGCAGTCTCATTTCTTTCTCCCTCCCATCAGCCTCATTTATTTGCTTTTCACTCTGTCACTGAAGACCTCAGCCTTGAAGAGGAAAATGAACCCACTGTTTTGTGCAGTTAAGAAAAGTAAGTCCTGACGCTGCTTATAAAAAAGGAAGTTCATTAGCTTATGTGTCTGAACCCAACTATAACTGGCTTCAGATCAGATGTTAAACTCACATGATCATCAAAATTGATTAGGTTGAACCACGTGAACTGTTTGGAAAAAAATATATGTGATACATTTGACTTTCAAAAATGGAAACCTCATAATTTTGTACCTCTGTCTTTCAGCTCTATTTTCACCTGTGTCAGCTCCATTCCCAAATGTCATTTCCACTCTCCTCTCCAAGCCGCTACAAGCGGCCAACCTGTGTCTCCTCCGATATAAGTTTGGTGGAAGCAACATCACTCTGTTCTAAGGGCTTTGCGGACTGTTCATGTAGCCCAAATTGGCTCTCAGGGGGTCATGTGCCCAATGCTGAGCCAATCCTGAGGCTACTGTGGGGTACTGGCTGGCTTAAGCCTGTGCTCCAGCTTTCAGAGCAAGCAGTGGAGCCCTCCCTAAACCATAGGGCACGATTGTCCGGAGGGCTGGTTTCCACAAGAGAAAGAAGAAGGGGCCCATGGGACAAACTTAGTCCATGAGAGTATCTTGCTTTGGATGCCTTTAGTTAAACACGTTCAGACCAGTGTGTTGGAGAGGATACTGATGAGCTGTTCCCTGCACTCTCTTGCCTAGCTAGCTCAAAGCAATCCGGAGTACACATAAGTATCATTTATGCAGGTGTGCTTTTTACAGTCTTTCAAAAATCAGATGTATAAAATTGTGCACAAGTAAACAGAAGCCAAGAGAATGTGGTGGTATTTTTGTTGATGTTTTATTTAAAAGTTCTTTAGCTTTCTTTGTGTTTATAATTAACCTGTCCTTTCCTCCTTAACATCTCACTATAAAGAGAAATGAGATTAATTCTATTTTATGAATCTCAGTTGTCAGTTTAAGAAATTTTGCCCAGGCTGGTGGCACAGTGGATAAGATGCCAGCCTGAGAACCCAAAGGTTGCTGATTTGATTCCCCAGCTAGGGCACATGAGGTTGCAAGCCAGAACTCCAGCCAGGTCTGTAGCTGGAGGCAGGTGAAAGGCAACCATACATTGATGTCTCCCTTCCCCTCTCTCTAAATATAAATAAAATCTTTAAAAATAAATAAATAAAAATAAAATTAAAAAAAAAAGAAATTTTATCTGTGTTTTGATAATCACTAACTGAAGGTGGGGATGACGTGGATGAAGAATTTACCTGATTGATTCCTCCATGGATATGCTCAATATGGCATCTGTAGAAAGATGTAGTTTCTAAGAAAACAATAGGTAATGTAGATAATGTAACCTGGATTTAAGGTTTTATGTGTGTACGTATCTACTTGTATCTGTACAAATATAGACATATACAGGGTGTGCGTGATAGATTGGCAATAACTTTGCATCTCCTTATTTCATGTGCTTCTTACTAATTTTGAAAAACTATGTCTCTAAGGTTATGATTTAACATCATTGTTTAAGATACAAAGTATTAAATTCTGAAAGCAACCGTCATGTTGAAGGAATATAATGTTAGAGTAACCATAATTTCTGGACTGCATGCAGGGCAAACTGCTAAGGAAATTTCATACTTCAATAGCATCCCTTTACGTACAATTTACAATGTGGAGAAGGTGTATGATGCTAATCCTGATGTTGCCACACCAACAAGGAAAACGCATAAGGTATACAAGGATTGCACAAGTCCAGATATTGTACACAGAATCCAGGAGATCATCAATGAAGATCCAGAAAAGTCATTGTGCTCCATAGCAAGAGAACTTCGGATGTTGAATGCAATGGTTCCCAAGATTATTGTTGAATATATCAGATACAGATCGTATGTTCTTAGAAGAGACCAGTTTATGACACAGCAGACAAAGGAAAGGTACTTTGAAAAAGCAAGGATACTGCTAACAAAATTGAAAAATCCCAAAGAAAAGAATTTGTAGCAGGACCAGATAGTCAACAGAAGAAACAACAGGTGGCTCTGTGAGAATTTTAATGAAGTCCCAATGGTCATGAAAACAAAATTTCCTGCTACAGTGATGGTGTTAGGTGTTGTCAGAAATGAAGGAGATATCATGACCCCACATTTGTTTCCACAAGGCTTGAAGGTGACTGCTGATATTTACCTTGGCATTTGTGGATGAAGCAAGTCACAAATGGACATCATTTTATCTTCCAAGAAGATGGTGCACCAGCACATAAGGCCAAAAAGGTTCAAGACATTCTCAGTGTCAATGTTCCCAAATTTTGGTCAAAGGAAATCCAGCTGCTTAGTTCATCAGTTGCAAATCCTTTAGACTATTATGTATGGAGAATTTGTGAGAGAGAAGTTAATAAGCAACCTGATTCCTATTAAGAGGCTGTTAAAGCTAAGATTGAAAACATGATGTTCATGGATAAAGAAAAGTTAATTAAAGCATGCTCAAGATTCTGAAGTTGAATCAAGTCTGTTATTGCAGCAAATGGAGACTTTTTTGAACAATTCAAAAAATAATGGCTATGTTTATGTATTTACATATAGGAATAAATTTATTTCAGAATATAACAGTATACATATATTGTATACTTTGAAATATGGTCATCACATAGGACATATCCTTGTCTGCAAAGTAACTTCAAAGTCCAGGTCAAAGGCAACCTTCTGTGCATTATTTTAAATTTAATATTTTATCTGAGCTCAGGATAGGAGAGACCCTTGTGTAGAAATTGGAAGCCTGGGACACACACATTTCTGCAGTGAAATCTTTACTGCAGAGGCACGGCTTTAAAGAAAAACATCTTTTTTCTGGGCCTCACTTTCTTCCTCTTTAAAAGGAGAAGGTTGGACAAGATGGAATCTCTTTCAGATCTAGAATTCCATAATTCTCTTAAATCCTTCCATTGGCAACATAATAAATCCCAATGATATGCAAATAAGAAATAAATCTAATAATGAAATACATCATACTAAGTAAGTTAAACAATAAAGAATACATCAAACTCACTTATATGTAGATAGTGTTTGACATGTTGGTGAAATTCCATCTAGAATGATCTTTGCCTATATGCCCAAAGATATGTGTATATTACATAAACAAGATTGACTAAAACTTGCTGTTCTGTAAGCTGCTGGCCAAACATGTTATTTGCTCTTATTAAAACTATACATTTGCAGCCTCCTACCATCTGAGATCTAGGTACTGCCATGAAATCTGTTTCCTTCATCAACTGCCTTTCTCTCTCTCCACCTCCCTCCCTCCCTCTTCTCCCTATCCGGCTCCTGTTCTTCAGAGGGGCTCTCTCAAACTGGGCCACAGCTGCATCCATCTCTCTCTTCCCTGTAAACAGATATACTCATTCCCTGCTTCCAGAGAAGACAGAAACCATTTTCTTCAACTTCCTGTGGCCAGACCTGCTAATGTAACCTACCTAAATTCATATAACGTATGAAAACATCTATTCATATCTTACTTTTCATGCAAATCTATATGTGATAATTATGCTGGCTATGAGATGATGGCACACACTATTCAAAAAGGCCTGGACATGGCTGGTAGCACAGTGGATAAGGTGCCGGCCTGCGAACCCAAAGGTCGCAGGTTTGATTCCCCAGCCAGGGCACATAACCAGGTTGCAAACCAGGTCTCCAGTCAGGTTTGTGGCTGGAGGCAGGTGAAACACAACCATACATTGATGCCTTTCTTCCTCTCTGCCTCTCTCCCTTCCCCTCTTTCTAAAAATAATGAAATAAAATATTTAAAAAAAAAAAAAAAAAGCCTGGAATAGAACTATGAAAACTTTGAAGTGATACCACAAAGTTTAATCTCCAAATGTTTCCAGGGGTGGCCCCAATAAAACATCAAGTCAACTTTTCTTCAACTTTAATGGTTTCCCAACTTAGGAAGGTATTTTTTTATTCATTCATTTATGCTTTTTAAAAACATTTAGTATTTTTAGAGAGAGGAGTAGGGAGAGAGGCAGAGAGAGAGAGAAAAAGACATCAATGTATGGTTGCCTTTCACCTGCTTTCAGCTACAGACCTGACTGGAGACCTGGCTTGCAGCCTGGTTATGTGCCCTGGCTGGGGGATCAAACCAGCGACCTTTGGGTTCGCAGGCCAGCACCCCATCCACTGTGCCACCATCCAGGGCCATTTATGCTTTTATTTAATCAATAAATGGTAGTAGTATTTGGTGCTACTGGGCCCTGAGGATACTTTAGTGATTAAAACGGGGTTTCTTCCCTTATGAAGTTTCTCAATTTGTGAGAGGGACAAACAATGTACAAACCAATAATTTAATAATGTCTATTGTTATCAGTGTTAGCCAAGAAAGAATGGTGCTGATGCAATCAATACTCATAGTTGGCAATAACTGATGGGATGTTATTTAACATTTAAGTTAAAGAATTACAAAAAAGGTGAATAGTTAAGTCATTCTTGTTAAACAATTTTAGTTTTTATTGAAATAATTTTTATTATAGAAAGCAAGTTAGCATAATTTTAAAATTAAATGATGGCTTTTTCCTGATTACCAAAAATCATCATTTTTGTTAAAATTTGGAAAATGAAGGAAAATAAAAAGCGGAAAATAAATATCATTCATAACTATAATACATATTGGTAATGCCTATTTTTAGAACATACTGTGTATATATATTCTCTGTAATTAGAATTATGCTATAAATACTGTTTTGTAACCTTTTTTCCACATTGTATTGTGAAAATTTTTCTATTTCATTAGAAAATTTTCTAAAAGGCTCTTTCTATTAATGGTGTAGTACTACAACATATTGTTGTATCATAGTTTAATCAGCTTCAAGTTACAGGGATATTAGATTTTATTTTCACTTTTGCTATTTTATAAATAATGCTATAGTGAACATCTTTAGATATACACCTCTATGCACATTTAAAATTATTTCCTGATAGTAACTCCTTAAGTGAATTTAATGAACCAATGGGAAGTCAGCACAACTAAATTTAGTTCTTTCAAAAGATTATTAAGGTAAAATAGAAGGAAAGCAATCTCATTGTATGGCCACCATATCTTTTGAAAATATTCTTATGTCTTTTAGTAGCTATTTGCAGACTAAGCCTGAAGAAAGCTATATTCATTTTTTTTAGCAGAGCATTATAATAAAGGTACACCTTATTAAAAATAAAATAACTCAATATAGAGAATGTTGAAATCCAAGAACTTAGAGTATAGCTCTGTACTGCTGAATCAGGAAGGCAGGGACCAAGTGTAGCTCTCCACTCTGTGTCCACAGAATTTGAGAAATTGCCTGGCATATTGCAATAAGTTAGGAGATAGCTAGTGAATGACTGAGTGAGTGAACCTTTATTATCTGATTGGGGTAACAGAACTTTTAGGCCCTAACAGCTTATCCATGCATTTCAAGAACTGTGAATCCTAATTTGTTTACTGACTTTCTGCTTGGAAATGACATCACTTTGAGAGACAGATACAGACTTTAATCTTACTTTTGTGTTGTACTCCGTGACCTTGTTGTTCTCAGTTCTCTGTAAAATGATGCTGCAGTAGTCAGTTTTCCTGACACTTGTGCTATTTCAAAAAATATTGTAATTATAATCCAAAATCTGTTCTCTTTTCCCCTCTGATTAGATCAGTCTATTAATTTTGAAAGCCAGAAGCATTAACAGTGCTGGAAAATATGTACTACAGAAAAGTCAGAGAGAATAAAGAGCATTGCTTGGATAAGCATGCTAGAAGTAGATTGGATTTTTAGTTCAGAATGATCTTAATTACTTAGAGTGCAATTTTGAAGCTTAACCCCCACCCACCTTTCTAGATATTTCTTTCAAATATTAAAAAAAACCTTACATGTTTTGGAACTTATTTTGAGAAATACCAATATTTTATCACAACATTTTTTATTTTGACGAAATATGACTTCAAGAGGCTTAGGCCAGTCTGACCTTTAAGTAAATTAACATGTTTTCTTTTTCTGTCTTAATATAAAAGTAAAGCATATTTACTTGTAGAACATGTGGGTCCTGGAGAAAAATTAAAAGAGGGAAGTGTATTTTATTCTCTCTCTAATGTTTCTTTATTGAGAATTGGGAGGATGAAATATTCCCTTTCAGAATCTATTTCTATTTTTGGAATAGATCAATGTGATTACTGTTATAAAGGTTATGAAAGTCAAGCTATATGTGGGTACAGATAAAGGAGAAATTAATTTTGAGTCCCTGAGGATGAGTGGTTATGTAGGTGCAAATCCCCTGCAAGTTTGCTGGCTCCTTAAAAATGAGGACAGTGCTTTATTTTCTCTGTGGTCCAAATAAGCAATTTATTGCTTAGCCCATAGTGAGTGCTCATTCTTCTACATACCTATCCGTGTGAGTAGTCTATCTGAACATAAAGCAAAGTCTCCTTGAATAAAATCAGCTGAAGGCTTCTTTGCATCCACATTAGAAAGCTCCCAGAGAGACCTCTGAAGTTTCCCTTGAAGGGGAAGCTACAAAGCAGCATGTCAGGATAGGGGGCAGGGAGCTGTCAGGTCTTAGCTCTGTGAAGTCTGAAGTTGTGGCTGTTTTTCTGGAGTGTTTACAGCCCCCCTGTCACCAAGAGTGTCCACTAACTCAATTAGAGGTGTTAAAAAAGTCAGTGAGCACCATGCTGCCTTGCAGTGTCTCTGTCTGGCCAGAATGTCAAAAAAGGCTTCCCAATGGGGGAATAAATTGTATGACACTCAGCACTGGCTGTAGAAGTACACAGAGATTCTCTGCATGCGATGCCTAGGGTTTTTTATAAGCTCATCCACAAATGTTTGTCTTGGGCATACTATTTGTAAAGTACATTATAGTTGCTGGAGATATGAACCCATGTAAACAGAACTGAACACACACTTTTGAGTGCCACATATGGATTGTTGGTAGGTACTTTTCTTTTTCTGACTTACTGGTTTCTCATAAGTTTTCAGGTAATTATGCTATTTTCACTTTACAGACAAAAAAACAGGCTCAGAGAGGTGAAGCACGCTCTTGGGGTCACACAGGTGGAAGTAGATAAGAGAAGGATTGAATCCAGTTCTGCTTGGCCCTGAAAGCCTGTGTGCTTGACCACTAGTCTGTACTGCCTCCACAAATAAAAATTTGTTGACGAGTATTACAGAGGTTATTATTACAGAGGTCTTTAGGTCTTTAGTCTTAAAATGACTCTGTGAGTTTGGTGGCCCTTTTCCTATTTTACAAATGAAAAACTAAAGCTCCAAGAGAACATGATCACTCAGCCTTGCAGTGTTAGAGCTTAGATCTGACCACCCCAAAGCCAAGTTCTTTTTACTCAGTCTCTGCTCCTTCTCTACCCTTGAGAAGCTCATCACTGACATGAGTACACACAGATACAAAGAGATTTACAAGTCCTTACCTAAGACTTACTTTCTCATTAAGAGTGATATTTTATGGAAGAAGCTACAAAGTAATGCAAAGGTCATCTGTGCCATAAGGCATTTCTCCTGCATAAACAAGCCTGTTTTAGGGACAGGAAGAGGCGTTTCATTGGGGATTATCCAGTGAGAGCTTCTTCAGGTAGGCCCTGCAAAGATAGGAGTGGGACAAAACCCCAAAGAGGATTCTTTTGCAAGATCCAGGAAACGCTCAATTGAGATAATTATTTAAGTATCTCAAAAACTGAGAGAAGCAGGGCTTTTGACATTAGTTTCTTTTGAAGCAACAGAGCCTTTGTTTCAACAATAATGCTTCTCTTGAGGGCAAATGCTCAAAACTGGCTTCAAAGGAAAAAAGAAAGGGCCAAATGCAATAATATAGACTGACCCACATAAACTGGGAGTGATGGAGCTTGATGTGGGTTGTCAGGTAATCAATCTGGAATTGGCATTGGATTGATTTTAAATAGATTATAGAATGGAAAATCAGAACAAAGGGGCCAATTATGGGACTGCTGTAACAGTCCATGTAAGAGGGCCTGTCCAGATGAGATACGTGGTTCAAATGAATGGTCCTGAAAGCTCAGTATAAACTGCAAAGGAGGAGAGAAAGAAACTATATGGTATTGGGTTTGTGAATGATTAGGGTGCTCTTTGGTGCTTTGAAATCTGGATGTGTTGTGAGATAGGAAAGCTGCCGTAGTGAGATCTGCTAGCCAGGCAGACACTTGAGCTAGCTCTTTAGTATGGACAGAACCTGAAGCTGTGATTACCAGACACTGAGTTGCAGCTGCAGCCACCCGGAATTAGCCTGGCCAGATGGTGATGGGTGACTGGCTGTTCTCCATGGACCTCAGGGTGCACAAGTATTGCAAGGGAATATCACATGGCTTTCCATGAACACAAAATGCTTTGTGAATTTCTGATTTTTCCAAGATATTTTTTCTTATGTCTCAGTTATATCATCTCAGGCTTAGTACAAATAATGGTAAAGAATGCTTTGTACAAATAAAAAAAAAATGTTTTTGGATGAGACCATCTGATGCATGGTCTGCATTTATATCTTAATATTCAAAAAGCCCTCCCAGCAGGTTAGAAGTTGAGAAATTATCTGCTAGTACAGTATTGGTGGAAACTATTTATAGCAGGACAGACAGCCGTTACGATTACAATTACAACTTAATTCTTGGGTGACAAGAAACAGGATGTTAATTAGATCTTCCAGGTAATAGTGATGGCCATTTACTCGTACCAGGAATTTTCCCACATGAATTCTCAGCATCATTAACTTGGAGTATACAAGAAAGAAAATTTTATTTTGATTTTTTAAATTTTCACTCAGGGATATGTTTATTGATTTTAGAAAGAGAGAAAGAGAGAAACACAGATGTAAGAAACATCTATTGATTGCCTCCTGCATGAACCCTGACTGGTATAAGCAACCTTTTGGTATATGAAATGACATTCCAACCAACTGAGCCATGTGGTCAAGGCAAGAAACATAATTTTAATAGTTTCTTTAATAAAATAACTTGATCCCACAATCTACCTAGTGCTCAGAGCACCATCTATACATTTCCAAGGAAAGGTCTAATCCAGAAATGGGTTAGTCAGTCCAGGTTTGGAATTCAGTAATGCTCAGAAGCATCCCCTTCCAATTCATTCCCTGTTTCCACTCAGGGAGGTCTCAGGCATTCACCTGGTGACAGTAGGGAGTGGGTGTTCACATCTCTCTTGGGACCTGGTGTATCCTTGGCTGGCCTCCTACACTCAGTGTAAATTTATTTAGTAAAAATTGATGTACCTCTAATGGAGACTGGATGTTCTGCCAGTTCTGACTGGTCCCCAGTAGATTCCTAATTTATATAATTCACTGAGGTGAAGTTCAGTCCTTCCCCATTTTCACTAGAAACTTCCTACAAAGCTGACATCTGACACTCAGCTTCTGTGCCAATCACAGGACCCCATATATTTATTGAAAAAAATACATGTACATGCATACATCTATCTTTCTTCCTCAGGCAACTTTCATTTCCCACTCATCCCTGGGAATACTCCAGGACTCAGAGAGAATCAGGGCTACAGGAAGGGATTCATTTTGTCTCCACAGCCCTGTGTGTCTGAGATGGAACTAGAAGCTGCTGATACATTGTCATTTTTATTCATTAATCCATTTCTGAGGAATTCAGCCCCAGTATAAATGATGACCTAGTGCCCCCACCTGAATGGGGATGAGATGGGGAGAATAAAAGGAGAAATTGGTTAATACATAAAATTACAGTTCTGCCACACATACTGTGCATGATCTCTAATCTCCACAGCCCCTCTTGGTAGCAGCAATGATGACATTAACTAAGAGAAAAATGAGGCTCAGAGAGGTTAAGGGGCATGTTAAAGGTTCCACTGAAGCCAGTGGCAGTGCTAGAGTTTGCACATACCTGTCTCACCACAGAAGGGAGGCCTACCCACTACTCTACAGATAGCAAAGGCTGAGGCCGGCTTATGTATGGGATCTCACTTAAAACTTACTTCTCAGGCCCTGGCTGGATGCACCAGCCTGTGAACCCAAAGGATGCTGGTTTGATTCCCAGCCAGGGCACATAACCAGGTTGCAAGCTAGATCTCCTGTAGGAGACGGTGATGGCTGATGTCAAAAGCTAAGATTGAGTGCTGGCAAAGCCACACTGGATTGCTTGCATCTGCAAAACAGAAGCAGGCCAGCAGCTGATGGCAGCCAAAACTAACGGAGGGTGAGAAGAGAATAGTAAATTGCAAGCTTAAGCTGAATGCTGCTGTGACTGTTGCAGAAAAAACATGTATCATTTAGATAGCCTGGGAATAGGACAATCTTTGCCCACAGTGTTCCCTTAAGCTGGCAAAACCTCCTTGAGCTTTATCTGACCAACCCCTATAAAATAAATGCGGAGTCCATATTCATTGTCACTGTCTCTCCATTTGAGAGCAATGCTCCAGCTGGCCCCTGCTTTTCTCTAAACTGCGTTGTGTCTTTCTTAATCTCCCATTGCCCCCCAATTAGGGACCCCCACTCTGCATGGGTCGTGGCAGTCTCTAGCCAGGTCCCTAGCTGGAGGCAGGTGAATGGCAACCGTACATTGATGCCTCTCTCCCTTCCCCTCTCTATAAAAATAATAAATTCATTAAAAATTTTTTTTAATTTAAAAAAAAAAAAAAAAAACCTTAGCTCTAAAGGTACATATTTGGGACTACTGTGTAAATCCATATATCTTGCAATAGGTCTATTTTACTTTTTCATTACCAGACATTAGGGGCAGTAGTTAAGCCATGTTTTCATTGTGAATGTCTCCTTTATTGCAAGTGGGGTTATGTTGAGATTCCAGTGGACCTCACCACTTCCCATGGATTAAAAGAAACTTCAGAGGCTGCTGGTTGAGACTGCATGTTGTCTATTCCACACCACTGAGTGGCCAGCTTTGCCCTAGATCTGATATCTTGTCATAATGAGGCAAACGTGGAGGCCTAGATTTTGGTTCTTGGTCACCTTCTCACAGTCATGCTCTGGAACCACAATCTTCATTGTCTGTCAGTTTCTCTGCTAAATAGCATTGGGAAAAGGAGCAATGTTGTTAGTTACTAACTTCGAGGTCGTAAAAGAAAGCAGAAGTTCATGGCAAAACTTAGTACCTTTTGGAAGTAATTGAAGGGTTGTGCTTATACTATTTCTATTAAGTTTACATTGGTCTAGTTTTAGGAGGCATAGTATGAAAACATCTTAGATTTAAATGGCCATTAGGTTCATTTCCCTGCTTCTCCATTTTTACTAGAATTAATAACACTCAATGCATTAGCCAACTTAATTTCCTTATGAAAATAACACTGATACTTTATTTTGAGCTTTTTTTTCAGTGATTAGATATATATTAATTACTATGTTAAAGTATAATCATTTAGTGCAAATTAGGAGGGGAAAAATAGTCATTGACTATGACAAAGGAATGGAGAAAGGAGATAAATCAAATATACATATTATAAAAGAAAATGGGCCCCCATCAAAATGACTAAAATGAAAAAGACAATACCAAGTAATTGCAAGGATATATAAGAACTAGAACATTCTCACACTGATGATGGGATATAAGTTTGGACAACAGTTTATAGTAATATCTGCTAAAGTGAGTGTATATGCTGGTTAATATAGAATACATGTATGAGCACCATATATATGTGATAGATCCATATGCAATTATGTATATATTTATGTGTGTACATTGTACATTATTATTGAAAATATATAATTATATATAATGTAATATATACATGTATGTATCTCTAAGCAATTCTACACTTTGGTGTATGTTTTCCAAAAGATACAGATAAGTATGTTCATAAACTATTTATAAAACCACAAATGCCCATCAGTAGTATGATAAATAAAAACATTGAGTTGCATTTATAGAACCAATTATGGCAAGTAGAATGAACAAACTATGCATTCACACACATGGATGAATTTTACTTGCAAAAAAAAAAAAAATACTGAACAAAAGAAACCAGATACAAGATAAAATATAGTAAATAATTTGATTTACTTAAAATATATTTAAAAAATAATGTTTGGTCTTAGAAGTCACAAATGTGCCTCACTTTGGTGGCAAGAGGGTAAGAAGAGACTTCCTGAGTTATGATAATGTTTTGTTTCTTGATCTAGTAATTGAGTAGATAACTGTGTTTACTCTGTAAAATGTTATCAAGCTGTTTTGTACTTTTATGTGTGTATGTAATATGTCAAAAAATTTGCTTTAGAAAAAGCAGTGTGTGAAAAGGACTGGTAGAGGCACAGATGGAAAAAGCAGGGCAAACCAAATATTGTTAAGAAACTAATTAGGCATAAATTGTAAAATGTCATTCAAATATGGAATATCACATATGCTGAATCTAAAATAGATTTTAGTGGTCCCATTACTAGGTTTTAACATTACTTTTAAGAAATTCCACAAATCTCATATCTTTCACAAGATCAGTTATATCGTTCATGATACTCAAGACTAAGTCATAAAAAAGTATAGCACACCTTTAGAAAAAATGTGATATAAGCAGAATAAAAGTTTCTTATTTCCCTTTCTCACAAAGTTCTAGAAGCTCAAAGACCTCATATCCCTCTTTGGATCTGTCCATAATCTTTTATTCAGGCCATACATTTCCCCATAATTAGGTGACCTGTTTAGCATTACTAGCCTGAGTCAGCCCATTTCATATTAAATGAAAACTGGTCTATATTTAAAAGAAGGAATTAATAATGTACCAACATGAACTAGAAGTTTAATCACTGGGTTGAGAGATCCAGGCTTCTGTTCCACTAACGTGCTTATTCTCCCTGGCTTTGACTCACAATCACGTGTTTTTTAAATGGACAAGAGAATGAGCATAACAGCAAAATTGCTGGTGACTAAGAATAGTAGCCAGCCGTCCAGGAAGAATGCAGTGCTCCAAGGCTTAGCAGGGAAGCTGTGGAAGCTGGTGAACTGTGGCCATGCAGAATGAGCATCAGACTGGAGGCCTCACGCGACCCCTGAAAGCCCTGAGCTCTTCAGAGCATGTCTGACCTCACTATGATTAAATGAACTTGATGCATTTGTCAGTGACTTGTCATTAAACATGGGTATTGTATAGCTGAGTAGTGGTAGCTTCATTTTTTCTATTTATTGTATAATGTTCATGAGAGGCCAAGACCTGTTTTCCCAAATTTACTGTCACATCGCCAGCATTTATTAAAAAAAAAAAAATGCTATATATAGTAAGTGCACAATATATTTCTTATTTAAATTATCTGAATACAATCTATTCATTAAATCCAATCTGAAGGTTATCTCTGCTATCCCAGTTCTGAAAATAGGGGCAGTCCTCACGTGCTTAGGTATCAGAAAAGTAATAACTATTATTAGCCTGTGAAAATTCACTGCCTATTCAGGTAAATAGTTGAAAGACTTTGATTATTCAGCAAACTATCTCCAGAGGTCTTCACAATTGAGGATTATTAAAATATTTTTAAAATAGCTAGTAAGAGTGTATGTACACTCTCTAAGCCTGTCACTAAACCTGTATGATAATTCAGTTATCACAACAATCCAATGAGGTAACTAGTCCCTTAGCCCCATTTCACAGGTGAGAAAACAGGCACAGAGAGGTAACGTTCCCAAAGCTCGGTCAGAATTGGCTCCCAGCATCTAAAATAGATCAATATATCAAAAATAGTCTAGTCCTTTAACCAACCTGTTCTGCTAACATTTCCCAAGTCATCATGACACAGTAATCATGATTGGAGAAAAATGAAATGAGTCTGTTCTTGATCTGAATAATTTCTGGAATAATATCAAATCCCCAAAATGTAATGTGGTACATGTTTTGAGGAGAGGACTGCCCTCCGTAATGACTAGGGAAATTGGTCACATATCTTAAGACTGTCCTGTTTATGTCTGGGTGCTGGTATCTCTTGCCACTCATTAAAGTGTCCCTGGACAATAAATTATATGACTACTTTATGAACAAAAGTGTCCAAATGTTCCCAAGAAAGCTTGGATGTCTAGAATAAAGGCTAGGTGAAGCATGAGGCTGATTTCTTCATCTGACTCGGGACTTTCAAGATCAAGATCAGACTGCTTCTTGACTAGAACAAGCTATGCAGACTCCTCTGGGTTTTACCCATGAAAGTGGTCTGGGCTTGGCTGAGCAAACACTTCTTTTACCTGTCCCTTATTAGAGCAGAAAGTAAAAGCCACAGCGTAATCCTCTAAAACCAGGTGGCATGCGAGAGAACATGTAACATCTTGTTCTCAGGACTATCAGTGTCCCTGAAAATATGTTAGCATGAACGTGAGCTGAAATTTAAGAGCATCTTATGATCTGGCACATTGCAGGCTCAGCTGTGCCCAGTGTCAGAAAGCTCAGTGACCCTTTTTGGGCTATGAAGTGCCTTTGAGCCCTCTGGAGCCTTTTTATCTAGCAAATGTCCCCTATGGAAAAGCAGTCCTGGGGCCCAATTAGTGCTGACTGAACTGGTCAGCCTCCTCTAGGTCCTTTGGGAGCATTCTGCTGGAATGCATGACTTCATGAACAGACCTTTACATAGGAGTTAAAGGTCCTCTGTGAAATAGGGTTTTCCTAATTGTGTGACACAAGCTTCACTCCAACTGGCTTAGACAAAACAAACAAAAAGCCTTTAAATCTAAGTTCAGATTCCTGCTCCAGGTATGGCAGCAGTCGGTGTTTCAAATGATATTAAGATCCGTCAGTCTGTCTGTCTCTATCTTTTGGCTCTTCTTCCCTATTTAATGATAAGGGTCTCACCACAGGGATTATAAACAGGTTGAGGTTTTTGTGACTCTTCAGGGGAAGACCTCAGAGAGAAAGGCCACTTCTTTCCAGGGTGCATTCAATCCTTAGATAAAGATGCTAATCAAACTAGGGATGAGAGAGGAGATGGTTAACACTTAAAAGTGTTTTTATCTGCTAGTCACAGTTTAATTTCTTCATAACCACTACAAAAGACTATTGCTTTCTTAAAAAAAAGAAATTATCATTATTACTATTTCCATTTTACAAATAAGGAAATTTAGGCAATATATTAAAGGTCATGCAGATTCTAATTGATGAGCTGCTGTTTGACCCTGGGAGACCAGCTATGGCACATATGCTCCTGACACTCCACTGTCCCACACAGGTGTAGGATGTGTAGCCACACCAGATGAGGAAGAAATAGTCTTCTGAAATAAAATTTTCTTATCAGAGAAAAAATTGACAGTAATAGAATTCCTCTAATATAAAGTAGGGCAAAAATAGGTTTATAGTTGTTCTTCTAGGAAATAAAACAATAATAATACAAGAGTAAATTGTTTCACATACTGACAACTGTAAACTTACTTTTACCCCCACCCTGTATTGTTCTCTAGACCTAGATCACACTCATACAGCTCACTAAACTCTGATCTTTCATCATCATAAGAAATGTATTATTCTAGATAAGGATCAGAGATACACAACACTTGTGCCACAACCACCATTAGGTCCACATTATTCCCTCGGCAGATATTGTTAATCGATTATCACACTAATCTAGATGAAGCCTCAGGATTATTTCCAACACAACAATTGGGAAAGCCTGCCTGACTGAACAGAGATTGTAGGTGAAAATGAAACCTATTGCCAGTCTAAGATTAAAATATTTCTGAAGACACGTTCAAGGCCAATGTTTCAGCATTCTTCTTGGGCAGCTGAGATGAAAGTGTTTTAGATAAATGACAAGAGTTCAGCAGCACTGGCTGGTGGCTCAGAGGACAGGCACCAGCCTGCAAACCCAAAGGTCTCTGGCCCAAAGGTCGCTGGTTTGATTCCCAGTCAGGGCACATAACCAGGTTGCAAACCAGGTCTCCTGCCAGGTCCATAGCTGGGAGCAAGTGAAAGGCAACGATACATTGATGTTTCTCTTCCTTTCTTACTGCCTCTCTGCCCTTCTCTTTGGAAATAATTAATAAAATCTTAAAAAAAAAGTTCATTAGATTCTATAAGCAAGTATAGTACAAGAATTCTTCAAGAATTCTATCATCTGTGTTCCAGTTTCTTCTGGTTATGTGATTGACTTCATCTATCCTTTTTCTTCCTCCTTTTCTAACACTAACACCATGACATTGATAACATACTATAAACCTTTCTTCATTCATGTATATTTACACCAACTCTAGAAGGGGCCTAGGACTTCAAATATAAATCAATTAAATATATTTCTCTGGAGAGTTTGAAAATTTTCTTTACAGGGCCCAAAACTTTTCTCAGAAACTCTCAGTAGTACACTCTCCTGCGTTCTTTATAAGGAAATTGAAACTCAGAGAGGTTAAAAGACTTTTGTAAGGTCATACAGTGGAAGTAGTGGAATTGTGTCCTAGACCTCAGGCTTCTAGAAATAAATCAAAATCTACTGGGCTTTTATAATTCAACTTGTGTGCTAGAGCTGAGGATTGGGAGAGGCTAAGCCAGTGTGTCTATCCTGGCACATGTTTTAATGGCAAGGTAGGGCAAATAGAAAACTGCAATAAGATAAAAAGAGGTGCTCTCTGAATCCTAAAGTTACCTTTAACAGGTTGGCAATCTTAAGGGTCATGCATCAATCCTCCCCATAGTATGCTTCCTTTAAAAACATGCCTAGAATAAAGATCTTCAAAGCAAGACCTAGGGGAACAAGGCAAGAAGAGGGTAAGTTTTCTAGTTAGACTTCATAAAGTCCTTATCCTACCTCAGATATTCAGACTCCTGGTTTCCTGGCCTTGGCTTTCTCTTCCACACCCCTTCTTACTCACTACTCTGACTCATGCTTTACATTCAGCTTTGGAGTCTCTTCCACAGGAATGTCTCCTTTGATGGCCACTGTTCACCCTTAGCTTAAGTTTGGTTGCCTTCGTACAGCTCTCCTGTGCTACACCACTGAAGTAACTGATCATTTACTATCTATGTGTTAGACTGGAATGTCCACGCCATGAGAATCAAGTATATCTGTCACTTCTCCTGTTGTACCCTCAGGCTTTGGTCAGAATACCTACTCAATGTATTACCAGAGGAAGAAAGGAAAGAGGGAGGAAGAAAGAAACTATTATTAAGGTTAACATCTTAACCTTAATAATAATTATGATGAGACCCACACTTATTAAGCTTTTATGTTATCCTAGTTTTCTTCTCTCATTTCCCTGAGATACAGATTTTATCATCCTTGTTTTATAGATAAGAGATCAAAGTCCAGAGAGGTTTAATAACTTGCCCAAAGTCTCTCAGCTGTTAGGAGATACATTGAGGGTTTGAACTCAGGCTATCTGACTCTATGGTCCTTTCTAGAGTCTATATTATCCAACAGCAGGGTTTCCTAGTGTTGGCTCTCTGACATTTGGCATCGCATACTTTTTTGTTGTGGAGGCTCCTTCATGCACTATAGGATGTTTAGCAGCATCTGGGCCTCTACTCAGATGCCAGTAGCACATTTCCCCACAACTAGCATGGCAAACGGAAATATTTTCAGATATGGGTGGTATCTTCTGGTGGACAAAATCATCCCTGGCTGAGAGCTACTTCCTTATAGTACTAAGCTACATCCTAAAAGTAGCAGATTAGAATGCACATTTTTTCAAAACAGATTTTTTGTTTTAAATCCTTAAATTTATCTTAACTTTTGCTGAATTCACTTTAAGGAAACTTTCAAACTCCGTGAACTCTTCATTGGTTACACTGTGAGATCTCTTGTTAGATTTTTCAGAAACTTGACAAATACTTCCTACTAGCTCTCCCAAGCCTGGTATCATTTTGACTGAAAAGCAAGGAAAACAGCTTTGATTTCAAGGGAAGGTCAGCAAACAAGTGATGGCTCAGACTTAAGGGAGGATTTCTGACTTAGATCATCCTTTTTATGTTCATAACAATTATCAGTGCAAAGATAGTTTTAGAATTAAGCCCTGACTGGTGTGGATCAGTGGATTGGTGCCAGCCTGCAAACCCAAAGGTCGCTGGTTTTGTTTCCCAGTCAGGGCATATAACCAGGTTGCAAGCCTGGTCTCCAGCCAGGTCCCTAGCTGGAGGCAAGTGAAAGACAACCATATATTGATGATTCTCTCCCTTTCTTCCTCCCTCCCTGCCATTCTCTCAGAAACAAACTCTATTAGGAATGAAGAGATGGTCTATACAATAGAGAAATCGGTGACACCTGATGGTGGACCACATAAAACTTCTTAGAGTTTAAGCAGGGTTATGTTATTATTATTATTATTATTATTTAGAATAATCTGTGCTATTTCACTCAACTACTATAAAGTATCTTTGGCTCATAGCTGTATTAATGAGGAGGGCCGGGTGCATAATTGCAAGTGGTTTAGCTGTAGAATTCAGAGCAGCTAATACATTTTTCCCTCTGGCATGTAAAAACCTTGTGCAGGCAGGAACAAGAAGCAGAGGTGAATCCATGCACTTGTAAGAGCTTCATCAAGACTTGGCTTTGGCTCTTTGAATCAGAAAGTTAACCTTGGGTGCCTGAAGAATATGGCCCACCTAGGGAGGGTATGGCTTGGGCATGGGTGTTCCAAAGGAGAGCCCCACTGAAGGGAGATGAATGCTGCTTGCCTGGTGCGATGAAGGTTTTAGTCAAGAGACATAAGGTACATGTAACAGTGGTTGTCATAGCTACCTTTCATTAGCTCCTCAGCTGAGTTAAACCTGAAATTTTCAGGCAGTTGTCTCAACCAAGTGTGTATGTGAGTGTGTGTGTGTGTGTCTGTGTGAGTGCCAGATGATGGTGATTTCACCAGTCAGCCCTCAGAATGCAAGATGATGTCCTCAGAAGGAAATGCTTGTGTTGTTCTTACAAATCTGCAGATTATAAATTCTGGGCAAACAGATAACTGATAATCTATTGCAAGCATGCCTGACCAAGCCTCCAGCTGAGGAGCATTTTTGTTGATTCATGCAGCTGCTGAAATGAGTTCCACTAGGAGATGCTTGAAAAACTGCTTACTAAGAGATGATTTACTTCTGGAAGGGGACTGAGACCCTAATATACATGCTGCACTGGGAGGTAAAGGCAACAGATACACAGCTCTGTACTCAGGGTTACAGAGTCCAGGGGGAGACAGTGATTATGTAAGTGCTGGGTTTGGTGCTATGGAGGAAGAACACAAAATGTGAGTGGGAGTAAAGGAGGGCAGGGACCGTAGAACCCACCATACCTGGAAGTTCACAAGGTTTCCATTTTCTTCAGGGTTAATTTAACCAGTGTTTAGGAGTGGTCATACCTTTGCAAAGCTGTTCATTTGAGGGCTTCTTCTGACCTCAGTAAGTTTAATACTTCCTCACTCTCCTTACCTTGTATCTTCTGTCTGGGCTATTGTTCTTTCTATACCCTTTGCCTATTTCCTAGTTTTCTTCAAAGGCCACTTTCCTGACCCTACTCAAGTTCATGACAGCTTCTCTTTTAGCAACAACCAGAAATATTGTAAACAACCTAGATGTCTGATCATTAGAATATGGTTTAATATATCATTGAATAATATGCAGTGACAAAAATGATAACAGAAAATTAGTTGAAAAAATATTAACAATATTTGGGTAAGCAAATAATTACATTATGGAAGAGTATGCATAGTATTTTCCAGACACCACAACAATGAATCACTGCTTTAGGATGAAACTAGAAATTGTACCAAGAAAGTACTGAGGGATAATGAGATCATACATAATAGGATTCTACATATACAACATGCATACATACACAAGGAATATTAACAGTGATCATCTCTGGGTAGTCATAAAAATATTTATGACCTTGATTTATAAAATCTATCCTCAAGCCAACCTGATAGAAAAAGATGGTCTATTATGCAAATAGTGCTAGAATAACTAGACAACCATGAACAAAAGCATGAATCTATAAATCTGGAAAATGACATACACCTTTCACAAAATTTAACTAGAAATTTGTTAGACACCTAAATGTAAAATGCCAAATTATGTAACTTCTAGAAGATCACATGAAAGGAAATTAGGTGTACTTGAGTTTTAGCTACAAAATATAAAATGAGACCTATGAAAGAAAAAAAATCAATAAGATGGACTTCATTAAAATTTAAACGTTTAAATCTATGCTCTGCAAAAGAAACTGTTAAGGTAATGAAAAGACAAGACTCAGACTAGGAGGAAATATTTGTAAAACATGTATCTGATAAAGGACTTGTATGCAAAACACATATAAAGAATTCTTAAAACTCAACAATGAGAAAACAACCCAATTAAAAACTGTATAGATACCTAGCCATGCAAGATACACAGATGGACAATAAAAAGAGGCTTAAGATCATATGTCATTAAAGAATTGCAAGTGAAAATAATGAGATACTTATTAGAATGGTTCCAATGCAAAACACTGCCAACATGGGATGCTGATGAGGACCAGGAACTCTCACTTATTGATGGTGGGAATGTAAAGTAGCACAGCTACTCTGGAAGACACGTTTTTAGTCTCTTACAACATTAACCCTAGTCCCCCATCGGATTAAGCAAGTGTGCTTCTGGGTATTTACCCAAAGAATCAAAAACTTATTTCTAAACAAAAAACTGCTCTTAAACATTTAGAGCAGCTTTATTTATAATCACCAAACTGGAAACGACCAACATATTCTTCAATAAGCGAATGGATATACAAACTATGGTACTTTAACAATGGAATATCACTCACTCAGCAGTAAAAGGAAATGAGCTATCAAGCCACAAAAGACATGGAGGAACTTTAATTATATATTGCTAAATGAAAGAAGCCAGTCTGAAGAGGCTTCCTACTCTGTGATTTCAGCTATATGACATTCTGGAGAAGGCAACACTGTAAGTAAAAGGATCAGCGGTTGCCAGGGCTTCCAGAAGGATAGAAGGAGGGAGAGATGAGTAAGTGGAGCACAGGAGATTTTTCAGGTAGTAAAACAATTCTGTCTGGTGCTGTAAAGGTACATATGTAACATTATGCATTTGACAAAATCCATAGAATGTACTGCACAAAGAGTGAACCCTTGTGTAAGCTATGGATTTCAGTTAATAATAATGTATTAATGTTAGTTTATCTATTATAACAAATGTACACCAATGCAAAATGTCAATGGGGAAAATGTGTTTAGTGATGGAGGGAAGGGGTCAGGGGAAGAAATGCTTTTGAATTTTCTATTCAATTTTTATGTTAACTTAAAACTCTCTAAGAATAAAAGTCTATTGGTTGTTGTTTTTAATTTAGCCTACAATAAACCCTTTGATGGCTCTCTTCTGACCTTTGGCCCTAAGCTAACTAGTTCCACTTCTTATCTGTCATTGTCCCATAAGAAGAGTTTATCAGAATGTGAGTCATAAGTAGTAGAGTCTAGATACCTAGTCTTCTCAAAAGACAAAAGGAGTACCTGGGAAGGGATATCTGGCTTTCCCAGGTCATCTTTTTCTCTCTCTCTCTCTCTCTCTCTCTCTCTCTCTCTCTCTCTCTCTTCAAATAAAGAATCAAGTTAATGGCAATAGAGCTAAGTCTCCAATGGAAATCTGGTTACATTTGGATTCAAATGCCTTCTGAATATTTTTCAGAGGCTCCAGATTTGAGTTTATTGCTCTTGACAGCCTTAAGTGAAAGAGCTATTAGAATACTGTGGGCCAGGTTCTAATCTGAGTCACATACACATACACAGAGGTATGCTATTAATTCCATTTTATAGCTGAGAAAAACCACAAAATGTGTGGCTCTAGGGGACTGTGTATCATGCTCAAGGGCATATAACTAGTGAGCACACAGAAGGCCTGCAGAGACTGGTAAATGTAGTCACTGCTCCATTCAGATGGACTTCTAAGAGGAAGGACATTTCAGAATCCAGCATCCACTGCCCTCAACTCACTTCCTGGTGCACCTGGGTTTCTTCACTTCTTACTCTGCACTGCACCTCCATCACTGTCCAACTTGGGGTGACCATGTCAATAAATGTCAGGGTACCATCTGCTCTCTCCCAAAAGAGACACTACTGATGCTTTAAGGTCAGGCAGATAGTTCCTCTTCTAGACTTCTTGCCTTATGCTTTTGCTTATAAATTCCTTGAAGACAACCACTTTTCTTGGCTTCATCTTGATTATCTGGTACTTTGGTCCTTAAGTTGTGCTCAGTAAACTTCTGTTGAATGAGTATATGACTGGAATGATACCACTATGATATCAGTTATTTCATGCTTTCATATTGTCATCACTTTTTAAGCACATTTTTATTGAGCACCTGCTATGTCTCGGGCACCATGATGAGGATAAAGCAGTGAATAGGAGAGGCAACTTTCTTGGGCATACAGTCCTTGAATTCTACTGCAAAGAGACAGACAGTAACAAGCTAACAAATGTTATAATGGATTTAATTTTTAATTGAAGTTTTATTGAAATAATTGTAGCTTCACAAACAGTTGTATGAAACAATGCAGAGATACCCCATGTACTTTTACCTAGTTTTCCTAGGACAAATATCTTGTACAATTATAGTACTGTATCACAATCAGGATAGAGACATTGACACAATCTATCTCTCTTTTTTGGATTTACCCAATTTTACTTTTACTTGTGTGTGTGTGTGTGTGTGTGTGTGTGTGTGTGTGTGTGATTCTACAGAATTTTATCACATGTGTGGTTCACGTATCTAGCACCACAGTCAACATAGAGAATGGCTTCATCACCACAGACATTCCTTGTATTGTCTTTTTATAATCACATTCACCTGCTTCCCACTTATCCTTAATCCCAGGAACCAGTAATCTGTCCTCTTTTTCTATAATTTTTTCATTTTAAGAAATTTACAAAAACAAAACCTACCCAGGACTCTCCCTTCAGATTCATCTGAATTGTTCTATGTATCAGTATATCAGTTCAGTCTTTTTTGTTGCCAATTACTATTCCAGGTGCGGATGGAGACCATTTGTCTTAAGAACTTACTCATTGAAAAATACCTAGGCTGTTTTCAGTTAATGGCTGTTCTGAATGAAACTGCTATAAATATTTGTATATAGTTACTGTGTGATTATAAATTTTTCTCTCAGTTTTTATTACAAAATGTTTCAAGCATACAGCAAGGTTGAAAAATTTCAGTGAGTATACATATAATTACCAGGATTCTACCATTAATTTTTAACTTAATAGACTATTTTCTGAGAGCATTTTTAAGTTTACAGAAAAATGGGCCACAGAATATAAAGAGTTCCTATATACCTCTTCACCTTGTACACAGTTTTCCCTATTCTTGACACCCAGTATTGATGTGGTGTGCCTCATGGTGTTGGTAGACTAGGTTCAGCTTTGATGAAACCATAAGACTGTCTTTCAAAGTGGCTGTACCATTTTGTATTCCCACCACCAATGAGTGAGAGCTCCTGTTGCTCCACTTCCTCTTCAACATTTTGGTTTTGTCAGAGTTTTGGATTTTAACCACTCTAATAGGTTTGTAATGGTATCTCATTGTTACTTTAATTTGCAATTCTCTAATGACATTTGATGTTGAGAATTCTTTCTTTTCTTTTTTTTTTTTTAAGTCTTTTGATTATGTTAATACAGTTGTCCCAGTGTTTTTTCCCCTTTTGTCCCCCTCTGCCTCGTACCTCCCTTCCCTCTAGCAATACCCCTTCCCCCACTCTTATTTTGTGTCTGTGGGACATGTATATACACTCTTTGGCTTCTCCATGAACTTTACTGTTCTTAATGCCCCCCTGTCTATTTTGTACCTGCAAGTTTTACTTCTTGATCCCTGTACCTTTTCCACTATTCTCCCCTTTCCCTGACCCAATGACAACCCCTCTATATGATCTCCATATCTATGGTTCTGTTCCTGTTCTAGTTGTTTGCTTAATTTGTTTTTATTTTTGTTTTTTTAGATTCAGGTTTTGATAGTTATGAACTTGTTGTCATTTTAATGTTCATATTTTTATCTTCTTTTTCTTAAGTGTGTCCCTTTAATATTTCTTATAATAAGGGCTTGGTGATAATGAGTCCTTTTAGTTTTACCTTGTCTAGGAAGCACTTTATCTGCCCTTCCATTCTAATGGAATCTAGCTTTGCTGGATAAAGTAATCTTGGTTGTAGGTCCTTGCTTTTCATCACTTTAAATACTTCTTGCCAGTCCCTTCTTGCCTGCAAAGTTTCTTTTAAGAAATCAGTTGATAGTCTTAAAAGGACTCCTTTGTAGGCAACTCTCTTATTTTCTCTTGCTGCTTTTAAGATTCTCCCTTTAACTTTAACCTTTGGCATTTTAATTATAATGTGTCTTGGTGTTGTCCTCCTTGGGTCTGGCTTGCTTGGGGCTCTTCTGTGCTTCCTGGGCTTCTATGTCTATTTCCTTCACCAAATTAGGGATTTTTTTTTCATTATTTTTTCACATAAGTTTTCAATTTCTTGCTCTTCTTTGTCTCCTTCTGGCACGCCTATGATTCAGATGTTGGTATATTTAAAGTTGTCCCTGGAGTTCCTAAACCTCTCCTCATTTTTTTCAATTATTGTTTCTTTATTCTGTACTGGTTGACTGTTTATTTCTTTCTTATGTTCCAAATTGTTGATTTGAACCCTGGCTTCCTTCCCTTCACCATTGGTTTTATGTGGATTTTTTTTCATTTCACTTAGCATAGTCTTCCAGCACCCTTTGCTGAAAACACTATCCATTCTGTATTGAATTGCCTTTGTCCCTTTGTCAAAAATCATTTGACTCTACTGATGCCAGTCTATTTCAGAATTTCTAGTATGTTCCATTGATCTAGCTGTCTATTCTTCATCATGTGTCATACTGCATTGATTACTGTAGATGTTCTTAGCAAGTTAGATAAATTTTCTCTTTAATCTTATTTTTTAAATATTTTATTTATTATTTTTAAAGAGAAGGGAAGGGAGTGAGGCAGAGGGAGAGAGACATCAATGTATGGTTGCCTTTCACCTGCCTCTACCTACAGACCTGGCTGGAGACCTGGCTTGCAACCTGGTAATGTGCCCCAGCTGGGGAATCCAACCAGTGACCTTTGAGTTCACAGGCCGACACCTACCCACTGTGCCACCAGCCAGGGCTCTTTAATCATATTTTGACTAGAATTTTTCATCATTAATGGCTGTTGGATCTTGTCAAATGCTTTCTCTGCAATGATTGATGTGATCATATAATTTTATTTGTTTAGTTTATTGATATATTGATCAAATTTTGAATGGCAAACCAAATTTGCATATCTGGAATCAATTCCAGGTATGCACATAGTCATGACCACTAATCAAGTCATGACCAGCTACATATATATATATATATATATATATATATATATATATATATATGCTTAGTCATGGTGTATAATTCTACATTTTTTTGCACTTAATTTGCTAATCTTTTGTTGAAGATTTTATACTTCAGTTTATGAGAGGTATTGGTCTGCAGTTTTTATTTCTCATAATGTCTGTGTACCAGGGTAATGCTGAACTCATAAAATGTGATGATAAATGTTCCCTCCTCTTCTATTTTTCTGGAAGAGATTGTATAAAGTTCGTGTTCATTATTTTTTAAATGTTTGATAGAATTTGTAGTAAAACCATCTGGGTCTAGAGATTTCTTTATTGGAAGCTCTTTAATTACAAACTCAATTTCTTTAGTGGCTACAGTGCTATCAAGATGGTTTATTTCATGTTAATTGAATTTTGGTAGTTTTCTGTTTTATAGGAATTGGTGCATTTTGTCTAAGTTGTAAAATTTATAACTATAAAGTTATTTGTAGCATCCCCTGATTATTCTTCTGCATGTACTTTTAAATAGCAGTGTTATGAATAAAATAAAACAGAAATGATAAGGAAAGGTCTTTCAGGAGGTGATATGTGAGCTGAGATCTGAAGGAGCCAACCGTGGAAAAAATTGGAGAAGGTGCATTTCAGACAGAGGCAGAAAATCCCAAAGGAGGGTATAATCTAGGCATATTCGAGGAAGAAAACACAGCTAGAATAGGAAAAGCTAAGGAGAATGGGTGGGGTTGAATCTGGAAAGGACAGCAGGGGCTCAAGAATGTGGTCTTCTTGGCTATGACAAGAAGTTTAGATGTGATTGTTAGGGAAGTGAGACATTGGATGGCTTAACGCAGAATAATGATGCCTGAATCTACATTTATAAAAGATCACCGTGGTTGTTGTGTGTAGCATGAATTGTAAGAGTCAAGAATTAGAAGACAGAGCCCTGGCACAGTGGCACAGTGGATGAGGCACTGACCTGCGAACCCAAAGATTGCTGGTTCAATTCCCAGCCAGGGCAACATAACTAGGTCGAAAGCCAAGTCTCCAGCTAGGTCCACAGCTGGAGGCAGGTGAAAGGCAACCATACATTGATGTTTCTCTCCCTCCCTTCCTTTCTCCTTTTCCTTATGTCTGAAAAATAATAAATAAAATCTTTTAAAAAAAGAATTAGAAGACAAGTGATGAAGAGTTCAGAGTCTTCTCTGTAAGGTGATGGTGGCTTGGATTTGAGAGGCAGCAGGGAAGAAGGAGAATAAGTAGGAAGGAGGGTGGGCACGTGGGATGAAGTTACTGTTTCTACCCCTCCCTCTTGGCTCTACTGGACTCAACTCCCTTTAAGAACTAAGAACAACAATGCCACCCCACTCTCTTTTCAGCTTCCAGCACACTCACTTCTATTTAAACCAACTAAATCAATAAAGTTTAAATAAAGTGCAGACTATCAAATACCACCTCTGTGGACAAAAAGGGGCCATATACTAAACCTGAAAAGCTCAGGGGAGGCCAGTATGGCCAAACAAACATAAAATGGTCTGAAATGAAAACTTTTAACTCAAAGCAGGCCATAGTGGGTAGTCATGTCTTTGGCATCTATCTCCCCTGATAAAATTCAGTTTTTCCTTAACTGAGTCTGTCTATTGTCTTTTTGCATCTAGAATAACATACCTTTGGAATGTCAGGGTAATTTCCTTTATTTTCTAGACCCCTGAGGGCACAACCACTCCAGCAGAGACCACAAACCCTCTTCATTGTTACTGTTGTGTTAATGATTGTTAACTATCCTATACACACACACACACACACACACACCCGCATGCACACACACGTAAAAGAAGTAGGCATTTATTCCTTTTACTTTTATCCAGGTCCAGAGGTTTCTCAGCTTTGCTTTTCCCCTGGGCAGGCTCCTAATCTACCACCAATTGATTTTGATTCTAATGTATAAAATAAGGTGCAAAACTGCCATTGTCTGGAATATTTTCTCAATCCATTGAGATTTTGCTTCCTGGGAGTTGTCATCAGTTTGGCTCAAATAAACTTACAAAAATTCTCTTAAGGTTTAAATGCTTTTTATGTTGACATCAGTTACATTTTGACTTTTCTTCTGTCTTAGTCTGTTGAAGTTGCTACCACAGACACCATCGGCTGGGTGGCTTATAAACACAGAAGTGTACTTCTTATAGTCTGACAACTGGGAAGTCCAAGGTCAAGGCACCAACAGATTTGGTGTCTGGTGAGAACCACCCCCTGGTTTATACATGCCATCTTCTCTTCATGTCCTAATGGGGTGGGGTGGGGGGCCAGGAATGGGACACCATGGACTTTTTTGGGCCTCTAAGAGTATTAATCCCATTCATGACCTACTCACCTTCCAAAAACACCACTTCCAAATTTCATTACATACGGTGACTATGATTTAACATATAAATTTTGGGAGACACTAACGTTTAGTCTGTAGCACAGACCATCTAAATCTATGATGTTTAAATAAAGTTCAAACTAAGCAAATGATCTCAGTTCTATTTTGAAGTGGGGTGCAAAGCAAGGGGACCACAAAATAGTAGATATTCCCAACAGCCTATGGTTGGGGGATGGGGAAAGGGAGAGTGGACAGTATGGCATTTAAGATAATTTGCATTACAATGGCAAGGTGGGTGTCTTTATTGAAGGGAAGCTGACTCCCACCCTGGGCAAAAGGCATAAATGCCTTTAAGAGCAGTGAGGGACTCATGAGGTAGCTGGGGGTTTGTACACTGCCCGCTAGAGAGGCAGGGAGGCAGCCACCGGCATCACAGAGCCCCTGGCCCTGACTGAAGATGGCAGGCGAGAGAAAGGAAACAAACTGGGGAACTGGCAGCTGTAGCTCGTTGTGGGAGAAGCCAGAGATGAGGTCACCTAGGAAGTTCTGGGTCAGGATTTAAAATAAGAGCGGTTGGAAAGGGAAGGAGATTCTGCCATGCTGCCAGTGTAAGGGAGGAGCTATGCCTGTTCTCTGAGGCTTCAGCCATGTGGCCTAGGCTAGTAAGAAAGGGGTAGCTGGCCCACAGGGGAGCGGGGAGGAGAGGTGGCAGCCCTGCTAGGCAGTAGTGAGACGGGGCAGCAGTGAGGGATTTGGCCGCGAGGTCTGAGAGAGAACGCAGCTGTGCAGTTTGTAGTCTGGCTTCTGCCCTGCACCGGGTGTGGTAGGGTGTGGTAAGGAAACAGCCACCAAGAGGGAGAAAACGGCTCTGGCTGCTGTGATGTGACTGCTCCAGTTGACTCCACAGGCACCAAGGACTCCGCCTTGCAAAGACGGTGACCTGCTGTTTTGCAGACCCAGACTCCATGTGGACTCTTGGGACTTGGGACACACAGAGAAGTCACTCTCTTGGGACATGTGCCTCCCCGGGACTCCACCATAGTCCAGTGTGACACAGCATGTTTTCCTGGACTACTACATGGAGGCTGGGGCCAAGGCACCCCAGATCCTGAAGGAGAGAGCTGCTGCAAGAGGATGGCGACTCTGAAACCCCCAGTGTACTTTCCAGGGGGGGATGGAACTCTGTTTGCACAGCTGGCTTAAGAACAAATGATGAGAGGGGGAACTTCTGGTTTGGGTGGTTTTGGCCTATGGCCTTGGAGGTCATGGGAGCAAGGGGAGTGCTGGGTTTCCTGAAAGAACAGAGCTTCAGAATAGAGTGCTCCCAGCCACACCCCTGCCCCGAGGTTGGAACCCTGTAAATAAAAACCTGTTTCCTTCAACACTAATTGTTGGGTCATTCATCAAGGTGCCACATGCACACGCCCTGGTTTGCTCTCTTACGTTTTAGCTTTGGCTTTTACTGTATAAATCACAGTAGTTTTGTGCAGGCTCATGAATTGCTGTCTAACTTTAAAGGGTTTCTTGAAAAGACATCAGCCACTTGTTTTGTCAGAGGTTTGGGCCATTGTTCAGTGTGTTGAGAGATAACAAGAGTAGAGTTTAATGTGCTACAGATGTCTGGCTAGTGACGCAGATCCGGGCAGAAATCCAAGGCAGGAAACCTGCTGCTGAGATTAGCATTCTCTCTGTCTGCCGGAAACAGTGGAGCTGTAATTGCATATCATAGTGATGTAAATGCAGCCAAACCCCAAGCCGAAGCCTACAGATGCACATCATTAGGAGAGCTCTCAGCTTCTCTCACATGCCACTCAGAGGCAATTCATTTGCAATCAATCTCAAAGACTGGGGATGGAACAATGCTCTGTCATGTTGTCAAGCTCACTTAAAAACCTGCCCTTGTGACATTTTGATAAAAGGTAATAACTGAACCTCTTGTGTTCAGCAGAATGTGCAGGTAATAACAAGCCTGGTTTTAATAATAATTTAAAAATCTGAAACATCAACAGTACATAAGAAATGGAATACACCTTGTTCCCTTCTACCCAATTGTCCAATTGTCAGCAGCCTGTCCTCTTTCCTTCCATTTCATAATTAGTTAGGAGGCAGACATGAGCTCACAAATCAAAAAGCCCTGCTGGGTACAAGTTTTAGCTTTTAATTTTTCCTGATGTGGGAAAAAAAAAAAAAAAGTTTTGCTGTACTTAAACGTATGACTTTTTAGTAGTGGCAAAAGAAGAACATCTCTCCTAAGAAAAAGTCTTATTAGAGTTTGACAGTTCCAGGAGGTGAAATTTCAATGGACTGCGAAACTACTCCTGAGAATGGCTGTTTTGAAACCAGAAAAGCCTGCATTTGTAGTGCCTGTCACTAACAGAACCATAAGTAGAGACAAGGATTGAATCTTTAGGGGTGCTTTATTCAGATGCTGGAGATCGAAGAAGATGGTGTGTTACGTATCCTAAAGACTGCCTTACCTCTCATTTCAAACTGACCTTTTTTATATGAAGAAAAGTGGGTATAAGAGGTTCAGAATTCAGGGAAAAGGTTAATCAGATAAAAGCTGCAGTCCTGTAATTTTCCAACGTCCTTTCATCTGTTAACTGGTGATTCTTTATCTGTGTCCTGGGTTGTGGACATCTCTCCCTGGAGCACAATGGCTCAGGTACCATCTTGATCACTTGCAGTCCTGGAGCACAAAGGTCAAATTGCTTTGGGTCTTCTGGAGTGAGGGTAGGTCATGCCTCCAGTTTCTGGAACAATAGTTTTTCGCATGTATTAACTACTAAGCTTACTAACTTAAACTTTGAGCTAAAGCATATTTTATACAGTGAAATCAAAGGAGGAGACAAGGAGTTATATGAAATCCATTGGTGATAGGTGATAGGGAGGTGGGAGAAAGCAAATCAGGGAAATCTCTGACACAGAAGAGAAAGATGAAGAGATACATTGGTGGGTACAGGATAGAGCATAACATTTACAACATATAGAAAAGGTATTCAGGGAACAAAGTAACAATGAGGGACTCTGTGGTCTTCTGCTCTGGTAAATGGGTGTGCCTTCAGGGGTCTGGAAAAGATCGCTCAAAGGTATTTTATCTTAGATACAAAAAGACAAGTGGACAGGCTCACTTAAGGTAAACATTGACCTACTGACCTTTTTCAGGGAAGCTACTGGCCTAGAATGTGACTACCACTATGACTTGCTTTCGGTTTGGAATTTTTTTTTTTTAAAGATTTTATTCATTATTTTTAGAGAGAGAGGAAGGAAGGGAGGAAGAAAAGGAGAGAAACATCAATGTATGGTTGCCTTTCAACTGCCTCCCACTGGGGACCTGGCTGGAGACTTGGCTTGCCACCTGTGTATGTGCTCTGACTAGGAATCGAACCGTCCACCCTTGGGTTCACAGGCTGATGCTCAATCCACTGAGCCACACCAGCCAGGGCTCAGTTTGGAATATTTATGTTCAGATTATCAGATGTGGTTACTTTAGGTCTCTGAATTGTAAAGCTGTCATAAAGTCTTCCCTTGAGCTTGTCAGGTTTATTGTGTGACCCCTTTTATTGACAGTAATATAAAGAAAAATTAATATGTAATATTAATGTTAATATTTAATTCCTTATTGAATGTATTTGGATCCCAAAGGGAAGCAGGCATACTCAAACAAGGTTTATTTACAAGGGGACATTAATAAAAGTATAGTTGTGTGTGAGGAAACCACAATGTAGCCAGGTTACCTTGGGGTGAAGACCAACAGAGCACTTCGATCCCTGGGTTCATAGGGAGACAGGAAGAATCACGTGTGGAACCTGGACAGATGGGCTGTCTTGAGAGAGGGGTAACCTTCAGTGAGCGGTATAGCCCAGTTGAGATGCCTTTGTAGGAAACAAGACTAAAGAATCAAATCAATATGCTGAGCTCACTTTCCTTCATCCCCTCATATTCAGATCTGCTGGGTTTCCATTGGCTGAATCCAACCAAAACCAGAACCTAAGGGAGCCTGAGGATGTGGCCCATCCAGGTCACTTCCTGAGAAGAGGGTAGGAGACCAGAAAGTGGAAATGACTCTGGAGGGACATGTCACTGCTTTTAAAGATGCTTTTCCTAACATAATATATTAATTTTGAAATATTGTTTTTGTCTACTGGAGCATTTCCTAAAGTTATTTTATTTGAGTTCTTTATACATCAATTTTGTTTTCATTACTAGAGCTATTTTTGAGCCACCTAATATAGTTTTAAGACATTTTGACTTTTTAAATACATGTTTTTTTAAATCTATGATCCCATTCCTGGATATTTTTTTTAAAATTTTATTGTTGTTGTATTACATCCATCCCCTTTTTGCTCCCCTCTGTCCTCCTCCCCACCCACCCATTCCCCGCAAAGTCAATCCCACTTGTTGTCCATGTCCAAGGGATTTTTTTTTTTACTCAAGTCACAAATATACATTATATATTATTATGACAATTTTTTTTCACTAAATGTTTATATATTTCACTGTATAACTTACTATTATTTCTTTAAATAATTTTAAAAGATTATTTATAATGGTAATTGTTGCTTGCATTGAAAGGCCATATTAATACCAAGTGTGTTGAAATATGTACTATGTTCTTTTGTCTTTTTTGATCAAATATCAACTTACCTTATAAAGGATCCAAAAGTAGGATTGACTGAGGTCACTTTGTTACTAGAAAGGGGACCTGGACCTGAGCTTGTCAGCCTAAGGCTGGCAGATAGTTTGTGGGTTCTTGACTTAGTATAGGAAAGATTTCACAGCGTGAGCCCTGGTGATTTTTAGAGGATGTTTAATAAAACTGGGGACAGTGAAATAAGGAAGGGCTTAGAGTGTTGGAAGCAACAGGAGACCCTAGGCTGGGATGCTTTAGCTCACTAGGGAGTCAGAGAAAAGGGGGCCTTAGGGACAGGTTCAGGGTGTTAGCCTGGGACAAGCTGCTGCTGCCCATTTCTCCCTGATTGCAAGTCTCAAGTTGAAACTGGAAAAGCCTGTGTTCATGTCACCTGTCATCTGCCAGACCCAATAAGCAGAGACAGGGATTGAATCTTTATGAGCGCTTTATTCAGATGGTCAGAGATCTGAGAAGACAGCAAATTTGTACCCTAACAGATTGTCTTATGTTCTATTATAAATGGGCCCTTTTCATAAGGAGAAGAAAGGTGTAGGTAAGGGGTTTGGAATTCTGAGAAAACGTTAATCAGATAAAAGCTGCAACATTCTTTCATCTGTGTCCTGGTTGGAGGTCTTTGTGTCCTGGGCAGTGACCATTTCACCCTGGAGTATAATGGTGCAGTTACCAATTTGATGGCTTGCAGTTCTCCTGAGGCACAAAGGTGTAACTGCTTATGGTTCCTGGAGCCAAAGTGGGTTATTCTTTCAGTTTAGCTGTTACATGAAACTAAAATTTCCTATTATTTGAGACCCCTATCAGGGTCTGGAGTCTTATGGGGTCCCTTAGGGTTTAGGAGGTGCATGTCTGTTGGGGGAAGGGAAAGGTGCTGTCGTGTTCCTGGGAAGGAGAGCACATGTGGGGATCTTCATTTTGAAGAATTTTAAAGGCTGCAAGTTTAGGGGAGATCTTAGAAGAGAGGACCTCAGTAGAATATTCATCAGCTTTATGCTGGTGTGCCAAAATAAGACAAAATCCTTTAACTTCACCTGCCCCTAAGTGTGGCTGGCACAAATGGCACTAATTGGATTTTTGCTACCTGAGAAGGGTGATTTAAGCTATTTATCTTCTGGTTAGGGAGAAGTGTAAACCATTTACTCTTAATAACTGTCCTTGGTTTAAGGAAGATGGGATTTACTAGATGGCTACAAACTGCTTGTTTAACTCTGTCTCAGTTTCTCTATTCCACTTGCCAAGGAATTTTCCTAGCTTCTTATCCTGCCTCAACTCCAGAAATACTGCATCTTCCCCAAGAGGTACTTGGTGATGGAGTACCCTAACATTTGAGAGGCTTTGTAATAATATAAACATAAAGCTACCCCTCTTTACTTCAGGAATGATTTTTGTGGAGGAAACCATTCATTTCTTCAGAATTATAGCCTCCTAAAACTATTTAGACCTCAGTCTATTCATCTGTGGAACTGTAATAGGACCCTTTTGTGGGGGTCCTCAGTTTTAATGGGCCCATTTTGCCCACCTCCAGGAATGACTCTTTATTTATTTTTAATAATTGTGTAAGTTACATTTATTTATCTTAAAATTTTAATTTTGTTCTTGTGTTACCTTCATCTCATTTTTCCTCCCCTGCTCTCCCCACTCTCCTTATCCCCTCCAGTCAATTCCACATGTTGTTCATGTCCATGGGTCATCCGTGCTAGTTCCTTGATTAAACTGTACCCCTTCCTTGCCTCTTTCTCCCCACCCACACACCTCTGCACACTGAAAGTTATGTCTCTGGTTCTGTTTTGCTTGTTCGCTTATTTTGTTCATTAGTTTCCTGAATGGGTGAGATCATATGGCATTTCTCTTTCACCAACAGGCTTATTTTACTAAGCATAATACTCTCTAGTTCCATCCACGTGGTTGCAAAAGGTAGGAGCTTCTTCTTTCTTTCTGCTATGTAGTATTCCATTGTGTAAATGTACCAAAGTTTTTTGATCTATTCATTAACTGATGGGCACTTAGGCTGTTTCCAGCTCTAGGCTATTGTAAATAGTGCTGCTATGAACATAGGGGTACATAGGTTCTTCTGAATTGGTGTTTCATGGGTCTTCGGGTATAATCCTAGCAGTGGAATCACTGGGTCAAAAAGCAGTTCCATTTATAGTTATTTTGAGGAAATTCCATAGTTTTCCATAGTGGTTGCACCAGTCTGTATTTTCACCAACAGTGCACCAGGGTTCCCTTTTCTTCACATCCTTGCCAGCACTTGTTTGTTGATTTGTTGATGATGGCCATTCTGACAGGTGAGGTGGTATCTTATTGTGGTTTTAACTTGCATCTGTCTGATGGCTAGTAATGTTGAGCATTCTTTCATATGCCTTTGGGCCCTTTGCATGCTTTCCTCAGAGAGGTGTCTGTTCAGATCCTTTGCCCACTTTTTATCTCCCTGGTGTTGAGTGACATAAGTTATTTATATATTTTGGATATCAAACCCTTGTCTGAGGTATAATTGGTGAGTATGTTTTCCCATACAGTTGGTTCTCTTTCAATTTTGCTGGTGTTTTATTTAGCTGAAAAGAAACTTTTCAGTTTGATATAGTCCTTTTTGTTTATTTGTTCCATTATTTCCTTTGCCCTTAGAGAAGTATCAGTGAAAATATTTCTGTGTGAGATATCTGAAATTTTACTTCCTACATTTTCCTCTAGAATTTTTATAGTGTCATGGCTTATGTTTAATTCCTTTATCCAGCTTGAGTTTATTCTGGTGTATGGTGTAAGTTGGTAGTCTAGCTTAATTTTCTTGCATGTTGCTGTTTAGTTCTCTCAACACCACTTGTTGAAGAGGCTGTTTTCACTCCATTTTATGTTCCTTCCCCCTTTGTCAAATATTAAGTGACCATCGAGTCCTGGGTTTATTTCTGGGCTCTCTTCTGTTCCATTGATCTCTATGTCTATTCTTATGCCAGTACCAGACAGTTTTGATTACAGTAGCCTTATAGTATAGCTTGATATCTGGTTTTGTGATTCCTTCTACCTTGTTCTTCTTTCTCAAGAATCCTGCGGCTATTTGTGGACATTTTTGGCTCCATATAAATTTTTGAATTATTTTTTCTATTTCTGTGAAGTCTGTCATTGGTATTTTAATTGGGATTGCATTGAATCTGTAGATTGCTTAGGGTAGTATGGACATTTGAATGATGTTAATTCTTCCAATCCATAAACATGGTATATGCTTCCATTTATTTGTATCGTTCTTAATTTCTTTCTTCAGTGTTCTGTAGTTTTCTGAGTACAGGTCTTTTCTTGATTAAATTTATTTCTAAGTACTTCATTTTTCTTGTTGCTATGGTAAATGGGATTTGTTTTCTAGCTTCTATCTCTGATGTTTCATTGTTGGTATGCAAAAATACCTTTTATTTCTCAATATTGACTTTATACCCAGCTATTTTGCTAAATTTGCTTATTAGGTTGAGTAAGTTTTTGGTGGAGCCTATAGGGTTTTATATGTACACTATCATGCCATTTGCAAATAATGACAGTTTTACTTCCTCCTTTCCAATCTGGATACCTTTGATTCATTTTGCTTGTCTGATAGCTATTGCTAGAACTTCCAAAAACAATGTTGAATAGAATTAAGGAGAGTGGACAGCTTTGTCTTGTTCCTGTTCTTAAGGGGAAAGCTTTTAGTTTTTGCCCATTGAGTACGATGTTGGCTGCAGGTTTCTCATATACGACCTTTATTACGTTGAGGCATGCTTCCTCTATTCCCATTTTGCTGAGTTTTTTAAATCATAAATCTTTGGTGTACTTTACAAAATGCTTTTTCAGCATCTATTGATATGATCATATGGTTTTTGTCTTTCATTTTGTTGATGTGGTGCATTACATTTATTTGTTTATTTAAAAGATTTTATTATTTTGAGAGAGGTGGGGGGAGGGAGAGAGGCAGAGAGGGAAAGAGACATCAATGTATGGTTACCTTTCACCTGCCTCCAGCTATAGACCTGTCTGGAGACCTGGCTTGCAACCTGATTATGTATGTTGGAAATCAAACCAGCGACCTTTGGGTTCCCAGGATGGTGCCTTATCCACTGTGCCACCAGCCAGGGCTTTGTATTTATTTATTCATTTGTGAATATTGAACCATCCTTGCATCCCTAGGATGAACCCCACTTGATTATGGTATATGATCTGTTGAATGTATTGCTGGATCTGGTTGGCCAATATTTTGTTGAGAATCTTAGCATCTATGTTCATCAGAGATATTGGCCTATAGTTTTCTTTCTTAGTTGTGTCTTGACCTGGTTTTGGGGTAAGAATTATATAGGCCTTATAGAAAGAGTTTGGTAGTCTTCCCTCTTCTTGGGTTTTTTGGAATAGGTTGAGAAGGATAGGAGTTAGTTCCTACCATTACATTTGGTAAAATTCATCTGTGTAGCCACCTAGTCCAGGGCTCTTGTGCATTGGGAGTTTCTTGATTACTGCTTCAATTTCACTAGCTGTTATCAGTCTATTCAGGCATTCTGCTTCTTTCTGATCCAGTTTGGTAGATTATGCATTTCCAGAAATTTGTCCATTTCGCTCAGGTTGTCAATGTTTTTGTCATATAGTTGTTTGTAATAATTTCTTACAATCCTTTGTATTTCTGAAGTATCAGTTGTGACTTCTCCTTTGTCATTTCTGATTTTGTTTATTTGGGTTCTCTCTTTTTTTCTTGATGAGTCTGGTTAAAGGCTTGTCAATTTTTTATTAAGATTTTATTTCATTATTTTTAGAAAGAGGGGAAGGGAGAGAGGCAGAGAGGGAGAGAGACATCAATGTACGGTTGTGTTTCACCTTCCTCTAGCCACAGACCTGACTCGAGACCTGGTTTGCAACCTGGTTATGTGCCCTGGCTGGGGAATTGAACCTGTGACCTTTGGATTCACAGGCCAGCACCTTATCTGCTGTGCTACCAGCCAGGGAAAGGCTTGTCAATTTTTGTTTATTTTTTCAAACAACCAGCTCCTGGATTTATTGTTTTTTGAATTGTAGCTTTACTCTCTAATTCATTTAATTCTGCTCTGATGTTGATGATTTCCTTCTTTCTACTTGCTCTAGGCTTTGTTGTTGCTTCTCTAGTTCTTGTAGTTTTATGGTTAGATTGTTTGTATAAGCTTCTTCTCACCTTTTTAGGTAGGCCTGTATTGCTATGAATTTCCCTCTGAGGACTGCCTTTGCTGTGTCCCATAGGTTTTGGGCTGTTGTGTAATCATTTTCATTTGTTTCCAGAAACTTTTTGATTTCTTCTTTGATCTCATTGTTTACCCATTTATTACTTAATAGTATGTTTTTCTGTCTCCATGAACTAGAGTGTTTTTGGTTTTTTCCCTTGAGGTTGGTTTCTAGTTTCAAGCCATTGTGATCTGAGGAGATGTTTGGTATGATTTCAATTGTCTTGAATTTGTGCAAGCTTGTCTTGTGTTCTACAATGTGGTCTATCTTAGAGAACATTCCATGTACATTTGAAAAGAATATATATTTTGCTTCTTTGGGGTGAAAGATTCTATATATATCAGTTAAGTCCAATTCATCTAGAGTGTTTTTTTTAAAGAGTTTATTTATTATTTTTTAGAGGAAGGGGAAGGGAGAGAGGCAGAGAGGGAGAGAGAGATCAGTGTATGGTTGTCTTTCACCTGCCTCCAGCTATGGACCTGGCTGGAGACCTGCTTGAAACCTGTTTATGTGCCCTGGCTGGAAAATCAAACCAGTGACCTTTGGGTTCATAGGCTGGTGCCTTATCCAGTGTGCCACCAGCCAGGGCTAAAGTGTTGTTTAATGCCAGAATATCCTTGGTGTTTTTTGCTTGGAATACCTGTCCATTGTTGATAATGGTGTATTAAAATACCCTATGCTATGAGTGTATTTCTGTCACTATCCTTCTTGAGGTCCTTCAAGATTTTCCTTATATATTTGGATGCTTCTTCAGTAGGTGAATATATGTTTTTCAAGGGTTATATATTCTTAATGGATTGTTCCCTTATTATTCCCTTAACTATTATGAAATGTCCCTCTTTATCTCTTTTTATGGCCTTCATTGAAAACTTTATTTTGTTCAAAATAAGTGTTGCTACACCAGGCTTTTTTTGTGTGTCCATTTGCTTGATATATATTTTTTTCAATCCCTTCAATATATTTTTCCATTCCTTCACTTTCAGTGTGCATCAATATTTTGTTCTGAGGTGGGTCTCTTGTAGACTGCATATATGTGGATCATGTTTTCTCATCCATTCAGCTACCCTGTATCTTTTGGTTGGCACAATTAATTGATTTATATTTAAGGTTATTATTGACAGATACTTATTATTGCCATTTTTACCCTTTGGACTTGTGTTCCTCTCTGTCTTTCTCTGTTTCTTCTTTTTTTTTTTTTTTTAAGAGAGAGAGAAGCATCAAAGTGTCATGCATGCCTCCAACTGGGGACTGGCCCACAACCCAGGCATGTGCCCTGACTGGGAATCGAACCAGCAACCCTTTGGTTCACAGGTTGGTGCTCAATCCACTGAGCCACACCAGCCAGGGATGTTTCTTCATCTTTTTAAAGTAGTCCTTTTAGCATCCCTTGCAATGATGATTTGGTGTAAATGTATCCTCTTAGTCTTCTTTTGTTTGTGAAACTTCTTATTTCACCTTCCATTTTGAATAAGAGGCTTGCTGGGTAGAGTATTCTTAGTTGCAAACCTTTGTTTCTCATTACTTGGAATATTTTTTGCCATTCCCTTCTGGCTTGTATTGTTCTGTTGAGTAATCATTTGATAACCTCATCAGAGCCCCATTATATGTTCCGTTTCTCTCTTGATGCTTTTAGGATTCTCTCCTTGTCTTTGATGTTTGCCATTTTAATTATAATGTGTCTTGGAGTGGGTCTGTTTGGATTCATCTTCATTGGGACCCTCTGTCCTTCCTGAACTTGAGTAAAGCTTTATCTTATTGATTTAGGGAAGTTTTATATCATTACTTTTTTTAACAGGTTTTCTATTTTTTATTTCCCTTCTCCTTCTAGTTTCCCTATGATACAGATATTACTGCATTCCGTGTTGTCCTGCAGCTCTCTTAAAACCTTTTCATTGTTTTCAGTTTGTTGCACTGTCTTGAAATATTTTTCTATGTTGTCCTCCAGCTTGCTGATCTGATCTTCTGCTTCCTCTAGCCTGCTGTTGATTCCTTCTACTGTATTCTTCAATTCAGAAATTGTTTTCTTCATTTCCTCCTGGATCTTATTGATAGTTTCTATGTCATTTTTAATGCTGGTGTAGTTCTCAGTAATTTCCTTGTAGCATCCCTAGAGTTCTTCATAGTTCCCCTGGAATTGTTTGTAGTTTTCTTTGAGCTTGCTGGGGTCATTGAGCTTCTCTATCATCATTATTTTGAATTTCATATCTGATGGTCTGCTTGCCTCTATTTCATTTAGTGATCCAGTTGGGGATTTCTCCTTTCCTTTTGGTGATGGACTGTTTCTTCTTCTCCCCACTTTTAGGTTTCTCTTCTTGTTTGCTTTTGCATTTTAGATTGCCTTTTTTGAGTTCCTGTCTTTGTGATGTGACCTTCTGTTGTGTGGAGGTGCAGCATCTTTATTTCCTGGATTCACCTCTGATGATATCAGATCATTCCATAGTCTGGACCTAGTCAGTTTGTTGGAGCCAAGCAGAGGTACATTCTTTTTGTTTGTGCCCTTCAGCTTTTTTGTTGTTGTTGTTGTATTACATCCATCCCCTTTTTGCTCCCCTCTGTCCCCCTCCCCACCCACCCATTCCCCCCAAAGTCAATCCCACCGGTTGTCCATGTCCATGGTTCCTTTATACTAGGTTCTTGTCTAAACTGCTCCCCTTCCTTGCCTCTTCCTCCTCCATCCCCCTAACCCCCTTCCCCCTAACCACTGAAGGCCTACCCTTCAGCTTTTAATCCAATTGATCTATGCTCAGCTATTAGGTGTAGTTGCCACTGGGCAGGACTGTAGCTCTGTTGTAAACCAATCAATCTGTGATCAGTAGTCACTTAAGGCACCATTATGTATGGCCAATTAATTCAGTTGTAAAGATGTAATCCAATTAGACTGTGGTCAGTCACCAGGCCCAGCCAGCTGGGCTCAGCTAGGCTGAGCAGATTGATTAAGTTGTAATCCTATCAATTTGTGATCCACTGCCATCCTCAGATATAGTTCGGATGGGACAGACCAACTCAGTTACAAACCAAGGAATCCATGATCAGCCACCATGCTCATAAGCCACTGGGTAGGACTGACTGAATGACTTAGCTTTAAGTCAGAGTTTGTAATCAGCTGACAGGCCCAGGCACTACTGGGCAAGAAATACCTTTTCAGGTGCAAATTATTTTATCTGTGCTCAGCCTTCAGTCTCAGACACCACTGAAGAGTGGGAGAGATTTAGTCAGATGTAAATTGATGAATTATGATCAGCCCCCTAGCTCAGGCACCACTGGGCTGGGGTATGAGGATCCCTCATATGGAAGCTGCCTGGTGCAGCGTAGTCTACCTAAGGTGTGGGTGATGGGTTAGCACTGAGGTCCCCATGGAAGTGTCCTCACTTCTCTCCTTCAAGCCACTGCTGCAAACTCTCCCCAAGTGTCTCCAGTCCATTCTACCCTCCCTCTGCTGGAGCCCAGGGTAAGTGGGTACCAATGTATTTTTGTTTGTGATCACCTTAGTAATTCTCTGTCTCTAGCACTCTCTTAGGCTAGTAAACCCTGCAGCTTTCTGCCCTTCTATGCTGTATGCTGCTCTATTCTCTGCTGTGTTGCTTTGGGCTGAGAAACCCAGCTCGGGGACCAGAACCCACCCTTCTCAGGTGGGACTCTAGTTCCTTTGGCTGCTGCCTCCAGTGAGGGCATAGTCAGCCCTCTCATTGTTCCCCAATTCCTACCATTCTGGTTGTAATTAAGCATCCTCTCCTGGTCTGTCCATGGTAATAAGGCTTATTTGCAGCTTATTTTCTATTGGTTATTCCAGATGATATTTTCCCCAATTAAGTTGCAATTCCAGATGGGTGTTGGGAGGAGATTGGTATAGCTATGTCACCTTGGTCCCCTCTTTCTCTCCTTTTCTTCTTCTTCTCTTCCTCCTGGGGTCAAGGAAAGAGTCCCTAAACCATCAAAAACTATTTCCAATGTTCACCTGGGAGATCTGAGTGGCACCCTGGGTGCGGGCTCATCTGTGGTACATCTGACAGGCCAAGAATGACTCTTAATAACAGTTTGATGAAAATGAAACCAAAAAGCTGGTGTTTGGGCTGCCTGTCATTTACTAGACCCAATTAACAGAGACAGGCATTGAATGGTTATGGCCACTTCATTCAGATGGTGGGTGATTGGAGAAGACAGCAGGTTTGTACCCTAACAGACTGTCTTACATTCTATTATAAATGGGCCCTTTTTATAAGGAGAAAAACAGTGTAGGTAAGGGGTTTGGAATTCAGGAAAATGTTCATAAGATCAAAACTGCAGCATTCTTTCTTTGTTCTGGGCAGAGGTCTTCGTGTCCTAGGAGGATGTCTTTTTACCCTGGAGCCAAGGTGGGTCATTCCTCTAGTTCCTAAAAGAATAGTTTTTTATATACATTAATTACTAAGCTTATTGGCTGTTACCTAAAACTAAAATTTTCCAACATTTGAGTCACCATTCAAAAGGAAAGGTACTTTGTTTACTTGAAGGGTGTATAAATTTTTATTAAAAGTGCAGTTCTGCTGTTAAACACCACTCCCTTTAAAAACACCCCAAAATATACAATCCTGCCCATTTAGGCTAGCTTTCAAACAGACAGGCAAAAGACACCATCTTTCAGAAACACAACAGTTCACAGCTTAGCATTCCAGTTATGAATTCAAAGTTCCCCACAACTGCTATACACAATTAAGGGAGGATCTTGCACACACTCCCTAACTCTTATACCACAGGTAATTCTCTATCTCTGCACAAGCTACATGTCTACCTTTCCCCTCATTTGTTCCCCCTACTCAAACCAGGTGAGTTCTCAGGATGCATATCTGTCTATGGGTTGTCCAGGAGAGAGAGAGAGAAAGAGAAAGCGAGAAAGAGAGAGAGAGACAAGGAGAGGGAGAGGCAGAGGGAAAAGGAGAGGGAGAGGGAGAAGGGAGAGGGAGAGGGAGAAGGGACAGGGACAGGGAGAGGGAGAGGGAGAGGGAGGGGGAGAGAGAGAGAGGGAGAGAGAGAGGGATGGGGAGAGGGAGGGGGAGAGAGAGAGGGAGAGAGAGAGGGATGGGGAGACAGAGACAGAGAGACAGAGAGACCTGTCTGTCTGCATGTCAGTTAGGAAGAAAGAACAACCAACCACATGTCTGCGTGGTTTTAAACCATGATGGCAGCCTGTGTCGCAATTGTAGGGTGACCAATTGTAGCCACCTGTGAAATCTTGAATAGCCCTGTAAATTCTTTCATCATCATTCTGTGGTCAAAAACCAGTCCCAGCTTCTTTGGGGAAGAGGTTTATCCAGTCACTTGTAAAACCAAGATACTAGTTACCAGCCATAGATATGTAAAGTACCTCTTTCAGGAAAAAGTGACTTACTTCAGTGTCACATCCCCCATCTCCAAACCACAAAGAGTAAGTAGGGGTTTTGGCTTTCTCCCATTTGTAACAACCAGAATAATAATAGTAATTACCTCACAGAACTATTGCGGAAAAAATAAGATAATGCAATTCACACAAAATTGGGGACATAATAAGTACTCAACTTCACTTAGTTTATGTTAATTATTTGTAAGTTTTCTAACTGACCCCAATTAATCCATTTCCTTAAAGAACATTTTTAAAAAAGATTTTATTTATTATTTCCAGAGAGAGGGGAAAGGAGAAAGGCAGAGAGGAAGAGAAACATCAATGTATGGTTGCCTTTCACCTGCCTCCAGCTAGGGACCTGGCTGGAGACGTGGCTTACAACCTGGTTATGTGCTCTGGCTGGGAATCGAACCAGCAGCCTTTGGGTTCGCAGGCTGGAGCCAATCCACTGAACCACCAGCCAGGGCCAAGAACACTCTTCTTAACTAATGGTTATACTTTTCTTATTTAGACTAGCAGATAATAGATTCATGGTGTGATTTGGCAATAGTGAAATGCAAGATTCTGGTTGAAAAATGTTTCCTCTGGTTGCTGTGGATAAACCAGCATTTCCAGTTTGAATCTTGGCAGCAGGCAGGCTACTCCCTGGACCATTATAGTTTATTCATCCCCTTCCTGAATTCCACACCCACCTATTTCCTTTGTGAATCCACTATTGCTGAATCTTTTGGGACCTTCTGCTCATCTTTGGGCAATTGCCAATAGATGGCAAAAACAGATTATTCAGCTGTGCCTATCTTGGCCACCAAACTACTGTTTGACTTCATTTTGATATTTGTCTTTAGTTTAATCTTGCTTACTTTTCTTGTATATCTCATAAGTAAAAATGGAAAGAAAAAAGAAAGAAAGAAAGAAAAAGAAATAATAACCCATTGATCTAATCCAATTACATTTAAGGTTTTAAATAATGTAAGTGTATTAAGCTGTTGTGAATATCCTGTCATTATATTTCTAAAAGGGAGGTCTTATATTCACTTCCTACTAAAACTGATAATAAGAGCTAATGTATCATAACTATATTTAGGTATTTTGTCTGCAACATTTTAGGAAAGGAATCTTAACTATCAGAAGATAACATTCCATATTTACAATATACTGAGTATTTTCAAGTATTAAGGAGAAGGAAAAATGTATAGACTTATATCCCAGCACACACACATGCAGAGCATAGCACTCGCATGTGTGTGCACGCACACATGCACGCACACACACACAATTAATTTAATGGAGAGGTTGCTTTTTCCTTACAAGCACTTCGTTCACCCTAGCTTTTCAAACAGTGCTACAAGCTCTATGCTGGGGCTGGGAAGAAGAGATAGAGGAACTCTGTGTAGTTCCTGTTTTTCGGCAAATGGGTACTTCAGAGTATACATGAAGGAGAAAGAAAGTCCATAAAGCTAAAGCTGCCTGTGTATGTGTATGTATACTGGGTTAAAGAGGACAGATATGTTGCCATATCATGTAGAACATCTCAGAAGGGATTAGGCAAGAGTGTAAGATCAAATGCTTGCAGGGGCCAGGCAAGTTCCATAAACAAATGAAATGAACTGGCTGTTAGAATCATCAGTGTGCAAAATGGAAATGACATGTACACTAAATACTGACATCACACTCAGAAGATGAGAAGTCTGAATGTATATGCATAAGAGACAGACAGACTTTGGCAAATTGGAGGCCCATGCCTTTCTTGACTTGTTAGTTTAACCAGCATTGTGTATGTAACAGACCCTTGGGAGGAGGGTCCTCAGTTTTAATGGGCTCAATTTATCCACCGCAAGGAATGGCTCCTAATAACAGAGTTTGGTGGAAAGGAAAACTGAGGACCCTCTCCCAAGTGTCCTGTAACATGCAGACTAAACTATGCCTGTAGCCTTGAACCTGTTTCTGAATCCATCAGTGATTTCTTGACCTTTTCTTGAGGTGTAGCCACTCTGTGGTCACTTCTCAGTCCCTCATTTTACCAATGAAGAATTTGACCTCTGCTGGAGTTACATTAGGTCACATCCTCACTTTCTTGACTCTGGGCCTCTCTGAGGTACTTTACTTCTTTCTTGAATATATTTTCCTCTACTTATTCTATTTGTTTCTTGGATTGTCTTAAAGTGACCAGTCATCCTTGATGTTTCTTGGTCTTAAAGGACAAAATGTGCTCAGTGTCTGAAAAGTCATAATTCTGAGTCATCAGCCCATTTGCTCCTGGTGAAATTAACTCTCAAACAGATAACTACTAAGAGTACGTTCATTTGTTTATTGTGGAAATTGCTCTTTTCATTTGCTTATTTTGTTTAGTTCCAAAGGTAACCAACAGGGCACTCCATTCCTAACAATGCATTTGACAGTTCGAGTTCAAGCTGCAATATTACATACTTCCAGTAGAGGGCGTGTGAGCTTTTCAAATCAAGCATTTCTGCCTTGAAGATGGGAAATATTTCAGTTGGCTTTCCTCTAGTGCTTTGAAGAAACAGGAATTCTTGGTTATTTGTTGCTTTAAGGGAATTTAGGTAAGGTTTTTATTAAATGAGAGAAGTTAAAGTAGAAAAATGGCTTGTGTATGTACTTTCAGGCAATAGAGATTAAATTTGGAGGCAGTGGGTGTTTCACTGAGAAATATTATCTGAGATGACAAGTATCTACAGGTAAATGTGATATTTAGTTTTATTCAATCTAGTCTGTTTTTAGAGTAATATCATCTGTAGAATAGTGTTCAAAGATTATTTGTGGATTCTGTGTACCCAACAATATATACCAAGAACGTGCTATATCAATTTCCAGGCACTGGGATATCGCGGGATGAGAACAAGCTCGTTCTTGTAGTCATGGAACTTACATCCTAAGGGAGGAATAAAGCTAGTAATGGAACGAATGAATGATGGCCGATTCAGACAGTGCTATCTGCTAGAATGCTATGACTGACAGCATGGGGAGGAGGGAACAGGTGAGGTGGTGACTGGAACTGTGCTCTCTGAGGCGGTGGCATTGGAACTGACCTGAGTAAAAGGAGGGAGCCAGCCATGTAAAGACTTTGGGGAGGGAGTCCCTGGCTGACCGCAGCTAGGGGGACGGAAGCAGATATGAAGGTCCTGGGATGAAAACCGCAGAAAGGGTGTTGCTGCTGCTAGAGTGAGGTGAGGCTGAGAGGAGAGGGAATGAAATGTGCTGGGAAAGATTGCCCACTTTTTTCAGGAGCTAGCCAAGACCTGGAGACCTTGGCAAGGATCTGCAATTTTGCTTCATAAAACTGTTGAGCTTTAATATTGGAAGGACCTTGGATATCATCTCATTCATTGTGCTCAAAGCATGCAAAAGAATCTCCTGAGGAGCTTATCAATTAGGTAGATTCTGCCAAAACTTCAGCTTCGGAGTTCAGCATGAGGCCTATGGAGCCACATCTAAGGTGAGCCTGTGGATCCTTATCTCTAGGCTTTACAGTTTGAAGATGTAAGCAGGCCATGGACCACATTTTGGAAAAATACTGATTTATCAATCAGTGTTCGCAAGCAACAGATTTCAACTCCAGCCAGCTGAAGTAAACAGAGAATTTATTAAAAGCCAGCTGGGAAGTTAATGGAATAAAGGAAAAGTTGATCATCAACATGACCCAAGATGTTATGGGATGCTCTGGGCATCCACATTTGCAGAAACAATGGGGAATCTTTTCAAGGCACTGTGATCTAGAGATCAATTGCAACACAGACCCTTTGCCACCCAGTGCAGATGATGTACTCATTCCTGACCACATAGCTGCCTTGTGTTCACTAGCTCCCCAAGTAGTGTGCTGGACCCAAGTGGCACAGTGATGAACAGAAGAGGCCTGATCATTGTGCCCTTTTTAAACCATATCTTATTCTCTCCACATTTAGTTATTTGTAAAACAAATGTTTATGAAACACCTACTGTAATACAAGGTGCTGTAGGTAAAAGAGAATTCCACAAAATGGTGTTCATCTTCAGAAAACATACAATCTGGTAGGAAAGGTATAATAAATAGAAGGTTACTGGAATTCACAGGAGTTTAAGATTGCTATCAGCCTACAGAGACTAAGATGCTTCCCCAGGAATAAGCTGTATCATCCTTATTCATCTTCTCTGACAGCAAGGGAGCCGTTAAGAGGTAGCCTAAGATTAGGAATGCCATGGCTACCTGCTAAATTTGAGTCTCACTTTGTCCTTGAACCTACTGTGCTTTAATCAGCACATTCCAAGCTTATTTTCTCTAGTTTTATTGAGAAATAATTGACATATAGTGGGGTTTTCTCATATTCCTGATGGATTAGACAGCCTTTGCCCCTACTTCTCTGGAGTGGAGATTTTGGAATTAGCTGGTGGTTGGGTTACAATGAGCACAGATCAGCTGAATGATTCAGGATCTCTGCAGTCACATGCCTGCCTGACTCAGCGATGACTCCAATCCCCCTCTGCCATCCCCTCCATTTATAAAACATGGGTGCTACGCCCCTCTGAGCTGTTGACCCACCCAGCTGCCAGGTGACTGAGGCAGGCTGTTTAATGACAGGGTGATGCTGTGATGGGATTCCATGAATAGACTTTTTCTTTATTTTTTGAGCACTAAGCTATCTAATTTGTGTGAGGTACAGTGCTGTCAGATTCTCTTTTTTCACTTGTTTGCTCCTCATGCTTTGTGTTACATTAAGAAAGACTAACTGACACTAGATTTGGAGCATTTGGCTTTTCTTTTCTTTTCCTTCTTTCTTTCTTTCATGAGGCTGTGTGTATGAAAGGTAGGAACACAAATTCTGAAGTCAGACTCTCTGGATTCCAATCTCAGCTCTGATTCTTTTTTATTTTTTAAAGATTTTATTCATTTTTTTTGAGAGAAGGGCAGGAAAGGAGGAATAAAGGAAGAGAAACATCAATATATGGTTGCCTTTCACCTGCCTCCAGCTATAGAACTGGTTAGAGACCTGGCTTGGAACCTGGTTATGTGCCCTGACTGGGAATTGAACCAGCAACCTTTGGATTCACAGGCCGGCGTCTATCCACTGAGCCATCAGCCAGGGCTCAGCTTTGATTCTTATTAGCTGCAAGAATTTAGGCAAGTTGCTGAGCTTTTCTAAGCTTCGGCTTCCTTATCTGTGAAATGAGCACTGATAATGATAATGATCTTATAGATGGCATCAGTTAGCAATTGCCGCTGCAATGCTGCATAATAAGCCACCCTAAAATTCAGAGGTTTGAAAACATGATCTTTTGCTATTGTTTTACAGACAACGTTGGAGGTTGGTCAAATTGAGCTTGGCTGGGCTGGTTCTGCTCCATCCTGCAGGTTAGGGTTTGCTCCCCATGTCTCTCATTCTTCTTGGACCCACAGACCAGCAGAGGATGTTCTATCAGGGTGAGGACAAAGGCATGTGGAAGCACATGAGTCCTATTAAGATGTAGGCTTGGAATTGGCGTACAATTTCTCCCTTGTCCTATTGACCAAAGGAAGTCACATGGTCAAACCCAAAGTCAAAAGGCAGAGAAATGTTCTCTGCTCCTTTAGTGAGAGAAACTGCAAAGTAATATAGCAAAGGAGTAGCTACAAGGAGTAGGGAAGAATAGAAGCACATAGTGAGTGTAACATACAGGGTTATTGTGAATGTTAAGTATATTAATGTACATTAAGTGCTTAGACACCTGATGCATAGTAAATACGTCACCAGTACTTGGTTTTATCATTATTCTTTTCCAAATGTCACCTCAGTCTAGAAAATATTGCTGCAATGATCATTAGCATCTTGAGACTGAATGGAACTTGCTTCATAAGCTATTGACATGCTAGTTTATAAGAACCATCATTGATATTTGTTTAGTACTTGTATATCTATTATTTAATTTGACTTTTACAGCAGAGTTGAGAAGTGGGCAGACTTTGCCTTTGCATGTAAGGGAATAGAAGCTCACCAATGCAGAGAGACTTACCCCAAATTGTAGGGCAATAGATTTTGGATTTCATCCAAGGTTTATCTGACTCAAATGCCTACTGCAGGAAGTGGAGCATCTACTGAGAACTCCAGCCCCCCACCTCTTACCTTGTTGCCTTTCTAGTAGAACTGCCTTTGGCAATGGCTTCCACAATGGTTGTCCTTGTCATCTTCACTGGCCCCACTCTCTGATCCAGTCTACACTCATCAACCAGGTGATTCTTTTAAAATGCGATTTTGAACATACTTTTCTCTTGAATAAAATCCTCAATAAATTACCACTGCTTTCAGAAATATGAAGGTTCTTAACATATCCTACAAGATACTGATGTGCTAAGCCCTGCTCCCCTTTTCATCCCACACTCCCCCATTCTTGTTTACCTCTTGGTGCCCAGACCTCACCCAGTTCCCTTCCCTAGCACAGGACCTTTACAAATGTTCCTCCCCCTTCCTGGGCTTCTTTCTTGCTCTTTTCCTGGCTCTCGACCTGCTTAGCTTTGACTCATCCTACACGTTTAAGCTGGAACCACTTCCTCAGGAAAGGTTGCCCTGGCCTCTCTGAAGGTTAGCTCCTCATTGTACTTTCTTTTTGTGCTGTCAAGCTGCCGTTGCCGCAGTGGTCAAAGCTATGACCCTGTGTTGGCAATTTCATGGTTCTGAGCATCTGCTTCAGGGACTTTAGTACAGGTCTGATGTGCTCCTCTGCCTGTGATTTCTTCACACCATTCCCTCCTACTCATCCTCAGCACAAGTCCCTTTCCTCAAAGAACAGGGCATGACATTGCTAGTACTATGATGCATCATCCTTATCCTTGGTAATACTTTACACGCTTGTAACATTTTGTTCAATATCTGTCTTTCATGGAAGTATGCAAGCTCCATTAACTCAGTAATGAGTGCCAAGCTCATTGTACTCCAGCAGCTTGCACAGGGCCTGGAGAGGAAGCTCAGTTAGTAGTTGTTTAACCAAATGACACTAGAATTGTAAGGCATCAAGACTGTGTTACCCATTTTGTGCTCTTTGGCTAACTTCTATAGCATTCTTTGGAACTTAGTTTAAAAATACAATTATAACATTGAATTTATAAAACATTACATGTTAGGCCCTGGCTGGTAGCACAATGGATAAGGTGCCAGCTTGCGAACCCAAAGGTCTCTGGTTTGATTCCCCAGCCAGGGCACATAACCAGGTTGCAAGCCAGGTCTCCAGCCAGTTCTGTAGCTGGAGGCAGGTGAAAAGGTAACCTGATGTTTCCCTCCCTCTCTGCTTCTTTCCCTTCCTCTCTCTTTGGAAATAATAAATAAAATCTTAAAAAAAAAACAAAAACAAAAATAGTACATGTTAGACACTATGCTAACTGCTTTACAAACATTATCTCATTTAAGTCTCAGAATGACCCTAAGAAGGGTCTGTTGTCATTATCTCTGTTGTAGATGGAGGAATAAAGCTGACAGTCAGGTTACATAGTTAGTTCAAGTCAGTAGGGAGTGGCATTGTCCCTGAATCATCAAGGCTGGGTCAGTGCCCTCCTCCTTGTGCCGTGTCCCCAAAGGACTTACTTTGTCATTATTGTTGTTGTTTCATCATGAGACTCTGAGAGCCACATGGTCCCACTTTCCCTGCTAGTACCCATGTGTAGGTTCCTGGCACATGTTAGATACTCAATTGAGGTTAATTGAATACAAAATACATTTGTCCTGATATAAAACCATAAGCAATTTTAGAAATGGAAAAAGAAGAATTTTTATAATGCATTAAGGCAAATAAAACAAAGCAACAAAACCGGTCAATGTGAGCAAAGCAGAAGTCAGGTGTTATAATGTAGAGGTTAAACAGGCTGATCCTAAAACCAAAAAAGTCTATGTTCCCATCCTGTGTCTTCCTCCTAGCACTGTGAATGTTAGCAAGGTATTGAATATTTGTCCACTTTATTCCTCACATCCCCCACATGAAAAATGAAAGTAAGATAGAAAGACTATCTATATTCCTATAGCATTGTTGTAATGTTGAAATGATTTAACATGTAAAAATGATTAGGACAGTGCTTTCCACATAAACAGGACCTATGAACAGTGACTAGTATTATTACAAGTCTTTGTGACTTGACCAAAATGCTAAGCATCAGTGCCCATTCTTCTCACATCTCTGGAATTGGAGTTGCCTTTTCCAGCTTTGACAGAGTTTAGATCCCATGTCTTGGCTCTGTCTCTGGCTGTATTTGTAGAGTGAGCAGCCCTCAGCTTTACCATGGCCCTGGGACTGTCACACCATCTCTGTTCCCTGGTCCCATGGAGAGGTTCTTTCCCACTGGAGACCTAAAGGTCTCTCCCACTTTAAATGCCTTCCTACCAACCTCTCTGTAATCTCCATTGGTACCCTGGAGCCTGGCATAGCTAGCATGTGCCTGAGCTGGGATGGACACTAAGGCAGTTTGACATTAGAACCCTTAAACAGAAGCACTTCACAGTCTACCTTTTCTTCCCTAAGAGGCTAAGATACAATTCCTATAACACCATTTAATATTCTTTCATCAGCTTTTTATGATACTAGAAGTTTGCAAAGCCTATTTTTATTAAGAAGTTCCAACATTTCCCATGTTTTCATTTAAAATAAACCCAAGGTCCTATTGAGTACCAGGCCCTGCACTGCTCTGGGGAGCACTTGAATGAGAAAGAGAAGCCCCTTTCTACTTCTCCTAGGTAATAATTGAAGAAATCCACAAGACCTTATTTTCTACTTCATTGATAAACTTATCAGCTTCCTAGACAAGACAGTACATCAACCTCTGAAAATTTCAATATGAATTTAATTTCTATATCTGGCCATACAAAATTTCCCGTTTCCCCACCTCCTTGTCAACACAACTACTCTACTGTTAGAACTCAACCACAAATTCAGTTGTTTCCATGTTGCAGTGTAAAATCAGAGTGTACTCTAAAAAAAAAAAAAAAAGGAAATTCTTTGCTGGTTTGAGATGCCTCCTAAAATTCAGGCTGACAACTGCCAGCTTTCCCAGAGATGCCCTTTTCTGTTTGAAGTTGTGCCTCTCTCCTGCCTGTCCTCACCACCGTGAAGTCACTTTGAACAGCACCTGGAGCTCCAGGCTTTTGAAGACTTCTTGCTAATGAGGCCACGCAGGCAGCAGCTGTGTGCTGGTCTGACTCTAAAGGGGTGGTATCTTACAGACACACCTGGCTTTAAGTTTCCTCCACACTTACAGAATGGAGATAATAATAATAATATGCATCAGAGTCTGTCTTTGCAAGCAAAAGAAACTTATTTGGAGATACAAGATGTAGAATTTATTTTAACATTTTGAGGTAATGTATAGCTTAAGTGAAAATATAAAGAAGTAGATTCAGAAAGAAGCAGAATCAAGTAGACCTGCTTAATGAATAACCACTCTCAGCAGACTCTCAAATATACATCCCAGCCCCTACCCCTCTCCTGAAACCCAGATTCATATATCTAAATACCTTGTGACATCTCCACCTGGAGGTATTAACAGGCATCTCAAGGTTATTAATTACAAAATAAAACTTAATTATTCCTCAAAAGTTTGACAATCCTATTTTTATAAATTTACCTCCTTCTATCCCATTACTGTAGCCAAAATTCTAGTGGCCATCTTTGCTGTCTTTTACTCATACCTCCAACCAGTTCATCGGCAAGTTCATTTATTTGTGCCTTTGACCTATACAAGGGGGAATCCCCCCAAACCAGAATTATCTTCTGAAAGGTGGGCCTGTTTGGTAGATGCTTCCCCCTGTTAGGTCAGTGTTCTGGGAACTCCTCGGTATCAGTGTACCAGCTGGTGTTATTGTGAGAAGCTGGGTTGGCTTCAATGAATTTTCTTTGAAGACTCTTTCAATGCTTTTGCCCATTTCATGATGGGTGATTTATGAGCACACCTGCCAACACAGTGCTGAGTATTCAGGAGTATTTGACAAAAAATGGCATGATCCCTATGCCCCACCCTCCCTTTTCACCCGATCTTGCCCCTGTGACTTTTTTATTTTTGTTTTTTCCCTGAATGTAAAAAAGCCCTCAAAAGGGGAATGTTTTGCCCATGTGGAAAGAGTGATACCAAAAAAAAGGCAAAAGCACTAAGGGACATCAAAACCAAGGAGTTCATAACTGTTTTGAGCAATGGAAAAAATGTCTTGATAGATATATTACATCAAATGGAGAGTATTTTGAAGGTATGGAAGTTTAAACATGTAAAAATAATTTACATGTTTATACTTTCTTATAAATTCTGTTTTTTTGGTGAGTCTCCCCTTATATCCTAATTCTGACCACTTGTCACCTTCCATATGTTGTCCACCAATCATGAAGCCCTCCTATCTTTTCTCTTCTCTCAGCTTCATTTTTTGGTCTATCCCACTTCTATTCTATACGCAGCTATCAGATAACTATTTAAAAAATGAAATAAAGTTATGTCAATTCTTCTTGAACTCTTTCATGACTTTTCATTACCTTAAAAACAAAATTCAAGGCCCTGGCTAGTGGCACAGTGGATAAGATGCTGGCCTGTGGACCCAAAGATGGCTGGTTCAATTCCCCCACCAGGGCACATAATGAGGTTGTAAGCCAGGTCTCCAACCAGATCTGTAGCAGGAGGTAGGTGAAAAAGGCAACCATACATTGATGTCTCTCCTTCTCTGCCTCTTTCCCTTCCCCTCTCTCTAAAAATAATAAAATAAAATCTTTAAAAACAAAATCCAGTGTCTTTATTTTGACCTACAAGACTCAGCATTATCCTGACTGTGACTACATTTTTAAAATGCAGTATGTAGCATTCTATCTTTGCTTAGCACATTACCCTCCTCTATATTCCTTGCACAAACTAAATTCATCTCAATCTTGGGGTCTTGGTACTTGCTACCTTCACTTGACCTGGAATGCTGTTCCTCTGATATTCACACAGCTGACCCCTTTATTTTATTCATGCCCAGAATCACCGTCTTCGAAGCACTACTAACTATCCTATGGGAAACAACTCTCCTACTTCCGCTGTCTTTTCTGCAAACCCCATGAAAGCAGTAAGTGCCAGGAGGCTTCCTGGTACATAATGGATATTCATTAAGTATTAGCATAAATTAATGAATACATTGGAGTGTCACTGCTGGGGTATATAGTGCCAACCACTTTTCCATCCCAATCCTTGGAAGTTTTAAAATCTCCTAGGTTGTATGCCCATCCTTTTGTCATGGGAAAACAAATTTTGTTTATAGTCATACCACAAGGCTATGTACCATGAAGGACTTAAAGTTCCATGGAGATAAATTGAAGTGGTCTTACCAAAAGAAGTCAGAAATGATACCAGGCCCAGGGTAGCAGGTGTTTAGTTCACATTATCACCTCACAGGATTATTGTGAGGGTTACATATAAATGGGTTGCAGTTATGGTTATAATGGGGCACTACTAACTTAAAAATTCAGCTATGTATTTTTTTAAAGATTTTTATTTAATATTTTTAGAAAGAGGGGAAGAGAGAGGCGGAGAGGGAGAGAGACATCAAAGTATGGTTGCCTTTCACCTGCCTCCAGCTACGGACCTGGCTAGAGACCTGGCTTGCAACCTGGTTATGTGTGCCCTGGCTGTGAATCAAACTATTCAGCTATGTTTTTATATCTGTGTAACAAACTTCATTTTATTTTGTAAAATAAAAAATTGGTGCCCTTATGAGAATCAAGAGAAAGGGCTAATATTGTTAGAATATGTTCAACAATTGTTTGGAGGTGGATGAGATATTGTTAATGTTCTCCATATGTAATTTTTTAATATTGCATATAGGAAGAATTCTTTTCCTTATCTTTTTAAACTTGGGTGTAGTTCATCAGCCAGTATGACAAATGAAGTGTGAGTGAGGATGCTTTGTGTCCCTGACAGAAATATGTAAAGGCTAGTACAGCTTTTCCCTGTCACCATTGCCTGCTGCCCCAACCAGAGGTGATTCAGATGGCAAGCCACACTCAAACTGTATCCCTGAGTGCATGATGAACATATACAATCTGTAGGGAATCAACCTTTGCTGTTTGAAAATTTGCAATAGCCAAGTGCTGGAAACAGCCTAAGTGCCCATCAGTGGATGTGCACTGTGGTACATTTACACAATGGAATTCTATATAGCAGAAAGAAAGCAGGAACTTGTACCCTTTGCAACAACATGGATGGAACTGGAGAGTATTATGCTTAGTGAAATAAGCCAGTCAGTGAAGGACAAATATCATATGATCTCACCCATTACGGGACAATAATGAGCAAAACTAACAACAAGCAAAACAGAACCAAGTATATGAATACAAGGAATAGGCCTTCAGTGGTCAGGGGGAATGGGCTTGGGGGGAGGAGGCAGGCAGAGGCAAGGAAGGGGAGCAGCTTAGACAAGAACCTAGTATAAAGGAACCATGGACATGGACAACAGGTGGGATTGACTTTGGGGGGAATGGGTGGGTGGGGAGGGGGACAGAGGGGAGCAAAAAGAGGATGGATGTAATACAACAACAATAAAATTAAAAAAAAAACAAAACAAAACTTACTAGAGTTGGTGGTTGTTTGTTACTTCAGTATAAGCAAATCTACCCTGACCTAGTGAGGGAGCCTTACTTTTCTTTTGTTCATATTAGCTGAGCAACTACTAAATGGCAGGCACCATATTAGGAAACAGGTTTCCTGAGATAAATAGTATAGTTTTATCTCTATTACAGCTTTGTGGGTGGGTTTATTTTAAAAAAGAAAACTAAATCATCAGCCTACCATGTTAACCCCTGGGAAAGTAGAAGTAAACATATAATTTGTGTTTAAGGACCTTACAGTTTGGTGGGACTTACACTGAATAATCACACATACACACACATAAAAACTATTATTACAGTTGTGATTAATAATATGGAGAAAAGTTACTAGATTCTGAGGTAGGGGGCAGCCTAGCCTTGTTAAAAGGATGGGACTGTCAAGGAAGGCTTTCATGAGGAGGTGACATTCATTCTGAGACCCAAATGATGAGCAGAGATTTCTCAGCCCCTAGCTGAGATACCAATATAATCATTCTATTTTGTAAAAACTGTTCTTCTCAACCCTTTCATTCTAAAATTACTCTATACCATCAGCTTCTTACTAGGCAAGTAATAAGACAAAATTCTGTAAAGAGCCAAAGCTTTCTGAAGAAAATGATTGTCAACACCAAAAGAATTATCTAAATAGTCCTCCAAATAATGGTGACTAGATAATAGTAAGTATAGCACTATAATATAAATAGTATAGTTCTATTCTGTTTGTATGCAACTAATCTGCATGGTAGCAAATGCAATTTTTGGTTTTAATGTTATCCAGGGTGTAACGTTCTTGTGTACTTAACTATAGGAAACCAGCACCATTTCCTATAATTATTTTGTCTTATTGTTATCTGATGTTGCAAGTTTTGAAGTTTTCCTTTGTGTAGCACCAATGTTACAGTAGAAATATTAGCCTTTCAACATTTAGATATTGAAGTATTTTGTTTTAAGGAAAATTTGAGAGATGATGATGATAATACTAATAATAATTTGTCATGTTTAACTACACAGTATTTCCCCATTTGAGTATCAAAACAACCCTTCAAGGTAAGCAGGGCCAGCAATATTTATTCTGAATGAGAACACTATGACTGAAAATTTCTGTGACTTTCCCAGAGACTATAGCTAGTGGGTGACTGAACATAAAAGCAAATTCAGTTCTTTTAATACCACAGTTGTGGGACAGATGAGTGTATTCAATCTGGCCATTGAACTACATGGGCCTGGATTGCTGTTATTACATTGATTCCATGGTCTTAGTCAGGTCACTTACCTAATCTGAACTTTATTTTCCCCATCTCTAAGGTAGAGAATGACTGCTAACTTGTGGGACCATTGTAGGCATTAGACACGATGAACTGCTCTGTATTTATGTAATCATTTATTTACCTGCTAATTTAGATATTAATTGATCCCCACTCAGTTCCAGGTACTACCTAGATACTCAAAATACAGCCTTGAAACTCTTTGTTTTTATGGAATGTCCAGATCAGCATTTAATAGTGAAAGTGCTACAAAGCTAACATAATGGTATTCCCTTGTATCCAGACTCTTTGTATAACCTCCTACATAGACTCATTGGCAGCACCAAGTATGAAAACTGTTCATGATAATAGCACTTCAGTATTAAAAGGAAATTGATCACAACTACCTTACTTATTCTATCACCACTATTATCCCTGAAGATGCAGGTTCTTTGATTTGGAATTATGAGAAAATGTTAACAAATAATACTAAGAATAATAGAATTACCGTCTGTGAAAGCTTACCAAAATTCAGCTCCTGTCCTTGTCCCCATTCTCTCTGTCAAAGAGGGTGACCATCAGTCTAGAAATGAAAAACACACCACTGATATTCAAGCTACCTAAAGGTAGGGTGTCAGAAATCTAGATGAGTCCATTTGTCCTATTCTGGATGAACTGCACTTTTGCACAAGGTACTAAAAGAGTTTATTAATTCACTTGGCTATTGGTGATGCTTTAAAAATGGGGATGGGGGTCAGTGGATAGCACAACTTATAGATTCAAGAGCTTGATGTCAATCCAGTGTCAAATAGATAGATGGCTTATGTGACCACAAAAAAGTTAAAAAAAAGGCTCACTAGATGAATTAATGTCACTGTCTCTTTTTAAAATAATAAGGATTAGTCCTGGCTGGTGTGGCTCAGTAGATTGGCACTGGCCTGTGAACCCAAACATCACTGGTTCAATTCCCCAGTCAGGGCACATAACCAGGTTGCAAGCCAGGTTTCCAGCCAGGTCCTTAGCAGGAGGCAGGTGAAACACAACCATACATTGATACCTCACTCTCTTTTGTCCTTCCTCCCTGCCCTTTTCTCTGAAAATAATGAATAAAATCTTTAAAAAATAATAAAACAATAGGGTTAGATCATAAAAACATTTTGAACAGATATATCTAGATGTAAGTAAGGTTTTACAGAAAAATCACTGAAGAGAGTTTTATTTTCAGCTTAGATAAAAGTAATTTAGAAGAGGATAGAATTGGTGAATTGTTAACTGGTTGAACTATCAAGCATCAACTATGGATTAAAAGCAACCAGAGTTTAAAGAGCTTCTGTCCTTGGTCCTGACCCATTCACGGCTACAGATAACTTTTTTTTTTTTTTTTTAATTTAATTTTATTGTTGTTGTATTACATCCATCCCCTTTTTATTCCCCTCTGTCCCCTTCCCCACCCACCCACTCCCCCAACAAAGTCAAAACAATATGGAACACTTCACGAATTTGAGTGTCATCCTTGTACAGGGGCCATGGTAAGTTCCTCTGTATCATTTTAATTTTACTATATGTGCTCCAAAGAGAGAGCACTACAGATGACTCTTATTAAGACCTTAAGGAGTAGTTCTCAAACATCCAAATCACCCTGGGTATGTGGGAAAAATAGAGCAGCTTGGATCTGGTGTTAGAGATTATGATTTACCAAGTATGAGATGGGGCATGCTCTGCTTTACATAAGTTACCTTCATCAATTTGTAAATTAACCAAATTAGTTGGAAAATAAATGAATACATGAGGTGTCTGAATTATGATATTAGGTAACCTGAATAAGCTGAAACAAGGAATAAATTTAATTAATAGAATGGCATTTTTAAACACAAGGATAAATGTAAGGTTTTGGAAGGGTTTGGAACCATCTACACAAGGACATGAATGGGGAGTGATAGTTACAGATAAGTAATTACAGAAAATATTTAGGGGGAGTTAGCTGACTGATAAATAAACACATACCAGCAGAAGGCTGGGCTTTGGCTTGCAGCAGAGCTAACAGGAGCTAAAGCACAGGATACTGGCAAAGGGATGAGTGATGAACTGTATAGATTATAATTCATCTCATAGATCTCGTTATCTTTGAAAGTTGTGGTCAACACCAAACTGTCATAGAAAAATGGAATTTACCACTTAGAATGATCTATAATCTTACTCCATGTAGTTCAGAGGGATTCAAACAGGATTCCATGGATCCCCAGGGTTCCAGAGTGAGTTACTCTGACTGGGAGTGGGAGGAGTGGGTGGAGTTCAGCACTCTAACCCAGAAGGAAGCCCCAACCCCAGACGTTCTGCTATTATCTGTTTTATATCTTAGGTGCCCACACAGAGGTTCATATAGAGAATATAATTTTAAACTTGGTTGATTTACAATTTAACATGTGGAAACAAAGCTGAAGAATTATTGAGAAGTTTGTCAGTCTTACAATTTGTTGTCAAAAATATTATTGGTATCTTACCCCAAGAATATGCTGAAAGAGGAAAGAAACATATCAGTGCTCTTTTCATTAATCTGAGGAAAAACTGTTACCAAGGGCAAAAAGGACCTGTGTTTATTCAAAGGAGACTATATATGTATTTGCATAGACAAAACCACTTTTTTACAATTCTGTAATGCATCATCAGCACACTGTATTGTGTGTTCACCACCCCAAGTAAAGTCTCCCTTCATTTCCATTTGTGCCTCCTATACCCTCCTCTACCTTTTCCCATCACCTTTCCCCTCTGGCAATCATTACACTGAAAAACATTTAAAATTTTTTCTATGCAGATCAGAAACAATGCATACATTAAAAAATATTTTATTCATTATATTTAGAGAAAAGGGCAGGAGGAAGAAAGAAAGAGAAGCGTCAATGTATGGTTTCCTTTCACCTGCCTCCAGCTATGGACCTGGCTGGAAACCTGGCTTGCAACCTGGTTATGTGCCAACTGGGAATTGAACCAGTGACCCTTGGGCTCTCAATCCACTGAGCCACACCAGCCAGGGCCAATGCTTACATTTTGATCTTGGTACCACTTTAGGTGTGAGGAGTCTAGTAATAGGAACATACCTCATATTTTAAAAATGTATTTCTCACAAGAAGACAAGGAATAAATGATTTGTGGGAAGGTTTTGGTGCTGTATTTTTTATTACCTTTGTGGCAACATAGCTCTTTGGTATTTTAAATGACACTGAATCTTGACTGTATAATTTCTAAATACTTGCATTTAGTCATTATATTAATAAAATACTTAATTATGCTGAATTCATTTTATTTTCTTCAAAAGAAACAGAATCTTCATTAGCTTTACTTCCAGACTCATTAAACCATATATAATTTCTGATTGTATATTAAATTTAAGTAGAATTTAAATATTTTCAAGATTTTCTTGGGATAAAATTCAGTGATTTTTTTTCCCTGTAGATTTGTTTTTCTTCTAAAATGCTAGTTTTATTGGTATTAGATAAATTTAGACAATCTCTACTGCTATAATTACAAAGCTAGAAGACAGTAACTCCATTATTCTATGAAAGGAAAAAGGCTAAGTATGATATAAATGAAAGAAGAAAGGTCATTCTCAGAAACCATCTGGATGGACTTCCAATATAGGGTGTGTACCTTTATAACAGTGTTATCTGGTAATTCATTCATTGCATTCTCTGAGCAACTGTTTATTCTGTACTTTTTTAAAAAAATTATTTATTATTTTTAGAGAGAGGGGAAGAGAGAGAGGCAGCAAGGGAGAGAGATATCAATGTATGGTTGTCTTTCACCTGCCTCCAGCTACAGAGCTGGCTGGAGACCTGGCTAGCAACCTGGTTATGTGCCCTGGCTAGGGAATTGAACCAATGACCTTTGGGTTTGTAGGTTGGCACCCTTACCCACTGTGCCACCAGCCAAGGCTGTTTTTTGTTTTGCTTAGATTTTATTAATTTATTTTTAGAGAAACAGGAGAAAGAGAAAGAGAACCATTGATGTGCAAGAAAAACATCAATGTGTTGCCTCTAGTACACCCCTAACTGGGGACCTGGCCCACATCCCAGGCATACACCCTGTCCAGAAATGGCACTGGCTGTCTTTTGGTTTTCAGGAACAAGGGTTATTCCATTATTTATTTATTTATTTATTTATTTTAATATGCTGTTTGCTCCTGTTAGGAAAAGAGTAAATACAACAGAGTTCCTTCCCGCTGAGTGGGAGGTCATCACTTTAGGTTAAGAAATAAGAGATGGATACTCTTGTAATAGAATAGACTTAGTTTTATAACCTCCATCTAGGAGTTACAATGAATGATGCAACGTAAAAGTCACATTATCATTACTGAGTACTTCCTCTGTGCCAGGTGTAGCAATTTGCATGTATCATCATATTCACTCCTCATAACACCCATTTTGGAAATTGAAAAAGAAAATTAACCACAGAGTGGTTAAGCAACTTGCTCCAAGGTCACACAGCCAGTATATAGAGTGGAGATTAAATGAGCTACTGAATTAGCAATAATGACAGAGCCTGATGTCTGAGCTCATAGATCAGGTGGTGGCAGTGGCAGTAACAACAATGTGCATCAGTGTCCTTCATCACAACTCTATGAGTGAGTTACCAACTTTAATCTTAATATTTCCATTGAGCAACACATACAGAAAGTGCAAATGCCTTGCTTGGGGACACCAAGCATTGAAGCAATAAAGCAGGAATTCAATTGATAATTTTATTCTAGCCTTCACAACCCTCTTGTTTAGATTTTATTTTTCAGATGGCCAGTGTACTCACTAAACATTTCTGCAGAGGGGGACAGTGATAACACTGGAGTTAAAGGTTAGGGCCACAGTGATATTTAGGAGATGAGGTGGTAGGGAGTGAGGAAGGGGACAATTGCAGGCATAGGATTGGTTTCAGTTTGGAGGTTATCACATCAATCCAAGTGGTATAAAATAGATGTAACGGGAAACAAGATTTTGGCTTTGACAGAGGGAGTGGGGGAGGGATTTATGGGATTCAGTGACAGACTATGGGGCATGAAAAGGAGAGTTCACCTGGAGCAAGAGCAGTTGCAAGGCTAAGACTGTATCTATTTCATTCATTTATTGGTATCTGTATTGCTTAGTTCAGCATGTGCCTCCCAGCATGGGCTCCATAAACACTATATAACACATTAATCAATGACCAGAGATAAATGCCAGGCTTAGAGCCTACATCCTGCACTGAAGCAAAAGCACATAAAAGGGCTCTAATCTGATAAAAAAGGAAATGTGATTTTGCATATGATGAGTTTGAGCTGAAAATTTTCAAACAAAGAATATGGAATTGAATGTTAGAGACCCAGTTCTCTAGCAGTTCAGCTACCTGTGTAGTAGGTGATGGAAGAATCAGTCCAAAGGGGAGAGTTTTCTTAAGGAAACTGAGAATAAAACAGAATAGAAGGTTGAGTCTGGACCCTAGACAAAATAGGAAAAGGGTACCAGAAAGGGATAACAGGAATGTAAGGTTGTGGTCCCCAAGGAAGCAATGCATTTCCAAAATGAGGCAGCAGTAACAATGCCCAGGGCTGTGTATTGAACCAGGAGAAGTAGAATGGAGAGTGGTTCTTGAATTGGCCCAAGGACTTTATCTATAGAGAGCTTTTTTGTTTATATGGTGTTGCTTCAAGTCAGATTGCAAAAAGTTGATGCAGTGATTGCAATGAGGAAATGAAGACCACTCAATAGATGTTCAAATCAGACCTGAGCCAGGACGTTCTTAGAGTTGAGAAGTCAGTCTTAAGTGAAGATGCTATTATTTTCAAGATTAGGAAAAATAAATCACCCATGTTTATGGTCTACATTATGGGCTGACTTGTGTTCCTCCAGAATTCACATGATGTCCTGACCTCAGTAACTCTCAATGTAACCATTTCTGTAAGCAAGTTCTTTAAAGAGGTAATTAAGTTAAAATGAGCCATTGGGATGGGGACCAAATCCAATATGATTGGTGCCCATATAAGAACAGAGAGAGACACCAAGGGTGTGTGTGTGCACAAAAGGTGACTATGTGAAGAGGCAGCAAGAGGACAGTCATTTGTGGGCCAAGAAGTGAGGCTTCAGGAAAAACTGAACCTACCAACAACTTGACCTTGGACATCTAGTCCTCAGAACTATGAGAAAATAAATTTCTGTTGTTTAAAGCCCCCAGGTTGTGGTGTTTTGTTATGGCAGCCAGAACTGACTAAGGTAGGCTGTGAGGTGTGAGTGAGGGTAAATGTGGAAAGAGACAGTGTAGGGGAAATGGACCACAATGAATACCTGAATATACAAAAATAATAAAGTTAGTTAAGAAATTGAAACAATTAAGTGCTTATTGCCAAATAACCTAACTTGTGTGGTATTTATTGCTCATTTACTTTTCTTAAAATATTTCAGTATTTGCTTTCTCACTGAATATATCAATTAAATCCTGTGAAATTTGAAACTTGGTGTTCAAGCTCCCTAAGGTGCGTATAATTTCTTTATCCATTCTGCTGCCTTGTAGTGTTTATTATTCTTTTAATAAATCATGACCTGCTGCTGTGAAGGTGAAGAATAGTTGTTTTCAAATCCTTCTATGTCATTATCTTTTATTTGATTGTAATTGGGATATTGGTTTTCAGCCATCTAATACCATATCTTACTTATTGATTTTAGGAGTTCTGGACTCCCATCTTATTTCTTTATAACTGTGTGGAATTCTGAGATTGACTTGGGTTAGTGAACACTAAGAATTTCCTTCTCCACCTATGGAACCTAAAGATTCAGAAACTCAGAGCTTCTCCAAGTCCCTTTCTTGTCTCATGACCATTTTGTGAAAAGGGTCATGGATGAATTCCTTCAAGTTCACTCATTTGAATCTTATTACCTAAAGCAGAGAATAAAAAGCAGTTTGTGTGACTCCATCCTTGTGGGCTAGGCACATTCTTCCTGAATTTTGGAAGTCTAAATAATCATCAAGTGGCTAGATAGATGGAGATGTGTGAGTGATGCATTTGTAGATGTCCACAGAAAGTAGATGAGTTAACTTCCTGTATCCTCTGAGTTCCCTGCCCTATAAAAGAATCTTTCCCAAACCTACCTTAGGATGTGAACAGCAATATATTAAAATACTTGACAAAATTTCATTTAGAAAGCCAGGCCCTTGAAAGTGTTCTGAGAGGATTGATTCTGCCTCTGTCTGGGATTTCTTTAATCCTTTGATTATCCTTGACGTGAATTTAAAAAGTAATATTGACAAAATATCTAGTGTGCCAATAAAAACCCTGTTGGGTACTTTCTTTTAATAGAACTTAGTAATCTCTCTTCTGTAGAGGCCTGAAAATGGAATTTATGCTCATCCAAAAAATGTCCTGGAACTTAACAGTGACCAGTTCACACTTTGTTTAAAGTGGACCAATACCACTGCTTTTTGTATATGATTTGTGGGCATAGCTGGAAGTTTCCAGTCCAGAGGCAAAGCTCCAGGATGGGTCACATAGGCACTTAAAAAAAAAAAAAAAAAAAAAAAAACTTTTCTTTTCTTTTTTTCTTTTATTGATTCTAGAGAGAGGGGAAGAAAGGGAGAGAAACATTGATTCATTGCCTCTGGTATACTCCTTGGAGACCAAACCCTCAACTCAGGCATGTGACCTGACCCAGAATCAAATGGGCGACCTTTTGGTTTACAGGACGGTGCTCCAACCAATTAAACCAACTGGCCAGGGCACATAGTGCTTTTTGAGTTTCGAAATAAATACATTTCCTACTCTTGAAAAATTTAGAGATGGCTCAGATTTTATTCAGGCCCATTGGGAAAATAAGGAAGAATTTTATATTTCATACTTTCAGGTTGAGCTTTGAATTTATGACTGAGAACTTAGAACATGTTAGACTCATATAAATAAATATACTTGTAGGATATATATATGATTTAAAATGATTTACTTATTTTTATTAAAGTATAATTGACAACTTATATGATATTTTGATTATACTTTATGAAAATGGAGAAGTTCTACCATTAGTTTTTACTGATGTCTTAGGATTATAGTTAGATTCTATTCTACACAGGCTCCCTGAAACAATATTTAGTGTCAGCATAGTTATTTCCTTTAGTACTGCTTAAAACTTATTATGCTAGATACCAATGCATCCCAAATTCCTATCTCCATCTTTGAACTGCTTTTTAACTATGAACTTGAGTATACATCCATCCACCAGACATGTTCACTTGGATGTCTAAAGGCATCTAGAAATTAATATGTCCAAAAAGGAACTCTTGGTTTTTGCCTTAAAACTTGCTCCCCCATGATTCTTCTCCTGTCAGTCAATAGCACCAATAACCACCTAACAAAAGAAGCTGAACACCTAGGAGTCAACCTTGGTTTCTCATCTCTTCTCTTTCCCCACTTTTAAATTTATCAGAAAGTGCTATCAATAACACATTTTGGATATATATTAAATCCCTCCTCTTCTCTCTGTCTTCACTACTCCTACTTTAATTCAAACCATTATCATCTTTCAAGAGGGTTCCTGCATTGTCTTCTAACTTGAGCTTTCTAGCCTTTCCCCTCTAAAATTATCCACACAGTTGCATGGACAATTTTGTTGCACTTTTAATTAGTTCATATCTGATGGCTCTCCTTACACTTAGAGTGAAATACAAAGATTTTATTATGGCCAATCTCTCTGCCTCATTATAGACCTCTCTCTACATTAGTCACTGTTCTTTCATCACCCTGAGCTTTTTCTGTAAAGGGACAAAACTTTTCACCTCAGTGCCTTTACATTTCCTGATCTCTCAGCCCCACATAATGCTCTGCCCACCATTTCCTTCTTTTCCCATATTTGGAGCTTTCTTCTCATTCAGGCTTTGGCTCAAGTGCCAACTTGTAAGAGTGACCTTTCTTCTTTATTATGTCATCTGAAGTAGCCACATATATCATCTTATTTTTCTATCACTTCCCTTTTGTTGAATTTACTTCCTCCATTACAGTGTAAGCTTTACAAAAACAAAGAACATACTAGTCTTTTTTGCTAGTATATTTCTAGTGCACAAAACAGCTATAGGTGTATAATAAGCATGTAAATGAATAGGCATGTCAGTAATATATTCTTATTATAGTATTTTTCACAAAGTGATGCCTTAGCCTAATCTTCCTCCTTAACATTTTCTCTATTGTTTTTTAAATTGATTGATGAGAGAGGGAGAGAAACATTGATATGAGAGAAATATATTGATTGATTGATTGCCTCTTGAGTGCACACTCACTGTGACTGCACTGCAACCAAGGCATGTGCCCTGAGCATTGTCTGAACTCATGATTTTTTGGTGTGAGATGACACTCCAGCCAACTGAGCCACCTGGTGAGGGTTTAACATTTTCTCTTAAACATATCATTTTACCAAGTACCACTGACTTAGCTCTATATAAGTTGAGGTGATGATTTCAAATTTAAACTGACAACATAAAAGTTGAAAGAAAAATCAAGACAAAAATGTTGATCTATTTGATAGATTCTGTTGCTATATATCATAACTTTAAGATAACATTTATGAAACACATCTGCTATTAAATGAGCTAGTTATTTAGCAAAGAACATGTGATAAAATATTCAATTTACTTAAAAGCACCAGAAAAAAAAATTTTTTTAAATCAAAATACCTCAACAGGATGTGGCATTTTATTACCAGATTTTTAGCCAGTGATTGTCTAGGCTCCTGAGGCATAAATAGAAAAGCAACTTGTTCTGATATTAGAAGTCACTTTCAGGTTAAAAAAAAAAAAAAGAAGTCTTATTCTATAACTATAATTATCAGGTTTAGGTAAAACTGACAGCCTGGAAAGGTATAATGAACTCGCTTCAGGACAATAGCAAATGTGAATAAGGAAATGCCAACTTATCAACTTTAATGAAATCATATACTTTGAGTTAAAGACTTTGTCTTAGTGTCTTATAAAATAAAAGGTTAAAAATGTTTAAGGAATCAAACAGCAAGGATGAAGCAAACCAACCAAGATTCATTTTAAATGCTTTAAAAAATCCTCTTCATGAAGACACAATGCTCCAGAAAATTGGGACCTGTGTTATTAAACAAAAACATTAATTACATGGTTTATACTTAGCAGAGCACTGGAAGGTTATTACACAGAATGTTCTGTTTTGTGGCTTATTTCTTTTATTGCCAAGTTGAATTTTTAATAAAAGAAATATAATGGAAATCAGAGTAACATAAGAAACTTGGACTGTCAGAGTAAATGGGCACAAAGTATTAAAATGGTCCACTTCACTAAGAAGTCTCATGAGTATTAGTTCAGAAAGTAAGGAATAAAAAATTCAAGTTATGATTCCTTAGAGTTGATTTATGGATCCATATTGCATTTACCATAAGAGCATAAAATCAAACATATTAGAAAGAAATACTGTATAACATAGTGGAACATTTTCAACAAAGGATAACACAATATTTTTGTATATACTAAAGTATAGGTAGTTAGAATGTTAGTTATAACTGGGTGGATGCTTACAGTTTATTTAATACAAAATTTCATGATATGGCTCTAAGTTGTCCAAAGATATCATTTAATAACATTAAATCATATAGTAGAAAAAGTATTTACTTTCAAATTCTTACTGTCTTGAAAATTAATGAAATTTTGCAAGCATACACAGAAGAACAAATCACCATATATTGATCACTTAGGTTTGTCCTTTGCTAAGTTTTGGAAATTTCCACTCATAATTTTTTCATGCACTTTTTAAGCTTTATTATTTCTTCTCCTTCTGGGACTCCAGTAACATGAAATGTTAGATATTTTGTTAAAACCCCACAGTGATATCAAAAAGCACATTTTGGTTTCAATTGTATCTTTCTATAATAGTGTAATAGTTAGTTGGCACTAAGATTTTGCTAAATTTTAGAAAAATGTTTGATTTTTACAGGTAACTTCTGTTTATGTCATAAAATACCAGTTTTTAACTATGGTAGTAATATAGGAATTCAGTTGAAAAATACATTTATCAAAATAAAAAACATGAAACAAATAATAAAAAGGTAAAGAACAGTATGATGGAATATAAATATGACCACAATTGTAACTATAAATCCTTGTTATTTAGGAAGCCCTGATGAAGTGTCTGATGATGTTGTCATATCACTGAGGACTCTGAGAGAGGCAGATGCCTTCTCTAAAGCATCCCATCATTTGATGGTAAACAGTACTGAGTTTACCATTAAACTCAATGCCTACTTGGTTGCTCCTTTGAGCTATGCTTTTTCTTGGCAGAATGCTGGGAGGACTAGAGTCTGCAATGTTTGATTGCAGGCTTGTGAAGGCTGGGCCTGGTCTCTCTTGTATACTCTATTTCCCCAACACTTAGCAGAGAGTATAATAGAGTGAGTGTTTAATAAACATTCCTGAAATCTGTTATGTTAATACTTATCACTTGAAATATCATCTTTTGTCCTGGCTGTTGTGGCTAGGCTTGTTGGAGTTTCATCTTGTGCACTGAAAGGTTGCAGCTTGATTTCTGGTCAGGACACATACCTAGGTTGCAAGTTTGACCCTTGGTCAGGGTGCATACAGGAGGCAACCAATTGATGTTCCTTCCTCACATTGGTATTTCTCTCTCCTCTCTCTCTCAGCAGTGAAAAAAAAAAGTGATAATAAAGATGAGGATAAAGTATCCTTTGCTGCGATTCAATTAACATCAATTTATCCTCTTCCCCAAAGTCTATTTATAATAGTATCTTTGTCTGACCCAAATGTATGACCTCAGGTTCCCTGTATCTCAACCAGTTAATCTCAGGAACAAGCCATATAATTTCCTAACCATAGTTAGGGTTTGTCCTAGAAAGGAAATGAATATGTCCTAAGAGATCAGGTGGTAATATGCTACAATGTTCAAATATTTAGAAAATTTTAATTTTAAGCCTTTCATTCAATAGTTTTTTTCTAGTTTATTGAGGTATGATTGACAAATAACATTGTATATTATTTAGGTTTTACATATGATTTTTCAAGTGTACAATGCAATGATTTAATATAACTATACAGCAAAATGATTACTGTAATTAATGTGTCCATTATCTCAAATAGTTACTTTTTCTTAGCAAATTTCAAGTATACAATACAGTGTCATTAACTAGAGTCACCATGTTGTACATTAGATCCCCACAATTTACTCACCTTATAACTGGAAGTTTGTACCCTTTAACAAATCTCTCTGCTTACCCCAGCCACCAACCCCTGGGAACTGCCACTCTACTCTCTGGTTCTGAGTTCAATTTTTAAAAATTCTATATGTAACTGAGATCATATAGTATTTGTCTCTATGAGTCAGGTTTGTTTCACTTTGTATAATGCCCTCCAGGTTCATTCATGTTATTGCAAATGGCAGGATTTCCTTTTTTTGTATGGCTGAACAATATTTCATTATACCTATCTTTCTATCTACCTACCTATCACAGTTTCTTTACCCATCTATTGGTGAACACTCTAGTTGATTCTTTATCTTGGTTATTGTGAATAATGTAGCAATGAACATGGAAGTGCAGGTATCTCTTTGAAACACAGATTTCATTTTCTTTAGATATGTACCCAGCAGTAGTATTCCTGGATCATATGGTAGAGTTCCACTTGTAATTTTTGAGGAATCTCCATACTGTTTTCCACAGTGGCTGCACCATTTTACATTCCCATCAACAGTGCATAAGGGTTCTCTTTTCTCCACAGCCTATTCTTTTGATTATACCCATCCTAACAGATGTGAGATGATATCTCATTGTGATTTTGATTTGCATTTCCCTGATGATTAGCAATGTTGATCAACTTTCATGTACTCATTTGTATTTGAGTATCTTCTTTGGAAAAATATCTATTCTGGTACTTTGCCCATTTTAACATCAGGTTATTTGTTTTTGTGCTACTGAGTTGTAGGAATTTTGATTTAATTTTTATGATTGGTATAAGATAGGAATTCAGTTTTATTCTTCTGTATTTATATATCCAGTTTTTCAACACCATTTATTCAAAAGACAACTTTTTCCACATTGTGTGTTCTTGGCACCCTTGTTAAAGATGAATTGACCACATTATATGTGGGTTTATTTCTGGGCTCTTTATTCTGTTTTTACTAGTCTGTGTCAATTTTTATGTCTAACTATCCTATTTTGATTACTATAGCTTTGTAATATAGTTTTAAATAAGTGTGATGCCTCCAGCCTTGTAATCAATATTTTGAGAAGACATTTAAACAGTTCCTATGTCCATGGGACCATTCCAAATGCTGGATATTAATTTTTTTTCATTGATACACCAAAACAACTCTGAGTTAGGTGCTATTATTTTTTTCCTAAAAGATAGGGACTGAGGGTTAGAAATATTAAGTAACTCAGCAAAATAAAATATAGTTAGTGGCATTGAAGGTGGAGTCAATATCATATCTTCCTATCTAGAGTGGAGAGCTCTTAACATCTACTCAAAATTATCTTTGAAGTGATTTAATAATTTAGGAGATATTCTTCAAGTAGAAAGAACAGAAGATACAGAGTTAAGAGGACCCCTTGGCTCCAGCTTTCAGATTTATAGCTTCATGTCCTAATGTGAAGTGTGAATATAAACTTCAGTCACTTAAAACCACTTCCTCAGCTCTTGTATTATACTGATAACTGCTGTATGATTACTTATTTAATAGGTATGTGATACTCTTTTTTAAGTGGGTAACTAAGAAGATAAATACAATGAGGACAACAGTATTATTAAGTTCTTTCTTGATGCTGCAGAATGCTTCTAAGGTGATAGATATGTGTGACCTTGACCATGCCATTGACTTTTCTTCCCTCTTTTCTCACTTCCTTTTTCTCTCAAAGTTTTTTTACTAAGCATTATGGATGCATTAAGGAAGTTCTAGGGTCCAACTGAGACATTTTTCTGGATGTAATAAGAAATATTGAAAAATAATTGGAAAGGGATTAATTTTTAGATAGTGTGATTCAATGTTATTTAGTATTTTATATTACCTAATATCACCTTTCATTCTAAGAATATGCCCACAATTTGTGAATCACTGGCTTAAACTTAGTGAGCATTTTTGTGAAAACACAACAGAGGAATGGACCTGGAATCACACATAAAGTAGAAAATTCTACAGCTCTTCCCTTCGGCCTGAAAAAATATAAATTCATAATTTGGCTGTAACGTATAGCACCTCTGGCTTTTCTCCCTGCTACCACTAATTTATATTTTTCCAAAAATCATCTAGAAAGTCTTTTCAAATGATTAAGTGGCTGAGGACTAGAATTATGTGATTAGACTTAATATGAGAACAAGTAGAAGAAAACCTTCTATTGCAAATTTGGATGAACAGATGTGATAAACCATTTACCCTTTTCATGATGGAGTCAGTCAACAGCTGTTCTAAAGCATATGCTATGTGTAAATTCTTCTACAGAGAAAACCAAATATGGTTCTTTCCCTCACAGTGCTAAAAGCTTTGGCAAGGGCTATTTAAGTGACTCATGGCCAAATGTTAGCCCTGTTAAGACCTTGTGATTAGATGAGTCCTGACTGCCATAGCTCAGTAGGGTGGGCATCATTCTGCAAAGTTAAAGGTCACCAGTTTGATTTCTGGTTAGGGCACATGCCTGGGTTGTGGGCCAGATCCCCTATTGTGGGCATGAGAGAGGCAGCCAATCAATCAATGTTTTTTCCCACCCCTTGCCCACTTTCTAAAATAAATAAATAACTAAATAAAATCTTTAAAATACAAACAAACAAAAAGATTTTCCTGGATAAATGCTGAATGATACCTTGGGAATTGTAAGTAGCTAGAAGTTCATTAACCTTTATTTCATCTCATCTAATACCAGCTGGGCTCCTAGAAATGCATCAGGTCTATGGTCAGTAATAACTATTTTGGTAGCACATAGCTAACATATGCAGAGTGTTTACTGCAAATGAGGCTCCATGGTGGCCAGTTTTAAACATTTCTCATAACCATCTGTCATTAATCTTTACTTTATAGATAGGAAATGGGTTTCAGGACACACATATATGTTAAGCAGCTGATTGTGACTTATACCCGTTTTTAATTGACCTCACAGCTTCTGCCTGAGCTGCTAAACTTGATTGTCTCACCCCCAAAATAAAGAAAGAAATGTCCTCTACCCTGTGGGAGTCCACCATTCCATTGTGCCTGCCATATTAGAAGGCATAGGGCAGCGCCGAGTTCTGGAGTAATGACAAGGTGCCTGCTTTCCTTGTTAACAAGCTTTGTTTGAATCATTTTGATGGCATTCTTAATGTTCTTGAAACCTCCTTAGTATTTGTTTAATTATAATATAGTTTGGCACTTTGACATTTAATTTTCTTGTTTGGTTGTAATTATCTTCTGTGAGAGTAAGAACAGAGTTGGATTATATTTACTTACTTTCTTTCTTCTTTTCCTAAATATGCAAATCTGACTGTGACTCACTGTGTTCCTATGAGCCTCTTTTCTGGGTAACTGACCTGGGATCAGCCTTCAAAGATGTGGCTGCGTAGCCAGCTGGGATCAACGTGGTGGGAGCTGGAGCTGCTCATGCAGCAAGCAGTGTTGTGCAGCCCTCAGTCAGCTCATCAAGCTGTGCCACCAAGTACCCTGTCAGCCTTGGCAGTTGGTGGGTGTCTTGGGTCACAGGATACCTTAAAGAAGACAGTGGGGATCCTGCCATATGGCCTCTGATATTTTTCTCAAATAATTAAGATTTGTCAAAACAAATGCTCTTGTCCCTCAAGAAATCCATTTCTCTGGTGTCAAGTTTTATTTGGTTTGGTAGTCCTCCTAATAAAACTGTCATCTTTTTAAATCAGAACTATCCTTTAATAGATCATGCAGCATTTCATATTGCAAAACAAATGTCTTACACACGCAGTTTTATGCTTGCATAATGATCTGACCTGATCCCCACAATAACCCCATAAGAAAGAGTTGCCTATAAATTAGTTATTTTCATACAACCTTTGCAATTTTCACCACATCCATATACTACCTTAATCCAAGTATATGACCTTACAGTTTTCTTTCAGTCATTCTATTTTTTAAGTAAATGTGAACTTTTTGCCTTACAATTATGTTAGAACTCTAGAATATTTAGAAGGGTGTGTACAAAACTCATTTTCACAAAGATGGGCTTCTTTTTTTCTCTATTTTAATTTTATTGTTGTTGTATTACATCCATCCCCTTTTTTCTCCCTTCTGTCCTCCTCCCCACAAGATGGGCTTCTTAACTTTAGGAGTTTTCCATCGGCATCTTCAACTTACTGATCTCCAAATGCCACCAGTCAGGGAAGCCTTCATCTCCTTTGCTGGAGCTTAGGGCAGTGTAAAGAGAACGTTAGCAACATCATAATCTAGGTCAGTGATTTTCAACCTTTTTCATCTTATGGCACACATAAACTTACTAAAATTCTGCAGCACACCAAAAATAAAGTTTTTGGCCCTGGCTGGTAGCACAGTGGTTAAGGCGCCGACCTGCGAACCCAAAGGTCACAGGTTCGATTCCCCAGCCAGGGCACATAACCAGGTTGCAAACCAGGTCTCCAGTCAGGTCTGTGGCTGGAGGTAGGTGAAACACAACTGTGCATTGATGTTTCTCTCCCTCTCTGCCTCTCTCCCTTCCCCTCTTTCTAAAAATAATGAAATAAAATCTTTTAAAAAATAAATAAAGTTTTTGTTGTTCTAACAAAAAATATATAGGTATAATTTGGATTCATCACATCAGAAAGCTATTGTTGTGTTGGCTGTTGTCATTTTTAAAAATTTGACAATCTAAGGGAAAATGGTATTGCATGTTATAAATATTCCTGTGGCACACTGGTTGAAAATTGCTGATCTATGTGATTGAAACAACTTTGAATTACCTCCTAAGTTTTCTTCATCCCTTCTTTCAGCCAAAGACTCCAATATACTAGTTTCAGAATTTGGACAGTAACTAGAAAAAGACAGAATGGGAAAGAAGATAGGAAGAACACAGTCATAGTCAAAGGGGTCAGGTTTGTCAAAGATCATAATAAACAAATGTGTTTTATAGTCTAATTTTGAATTTTAATAGAAAGATCAAACAGAAGTAGATAGCCTTTAAATTGGATTAAGCTCTCTCTCTATATATATAAAGATATATATATATCTATATATAGATATAGATATAGATATAGATCGTGCACACCCTGTATACTACATAGTATATATGTACAGTATATAGGGTGTGCACAATCAATTGACAATAACTTTGCATCTCCTTATTTCATGTGCTTCTTATTAATTTTGAAAATCTATGTTTCTAAGGTTATAATTTAACACCATTGTTTCAGATATACAGTATTAAATTCTGAGAGCTACAGTCATGTCAAAGGAACACGATGTTAGAGTAACCATAATCCCTGGGCTGCGTGAAGGGTGAACTGCTAAGGAAATTGCAGACTTCAAGAACATCCCTTTATGTATAGTTGACAATGTGAAGGTGCATGATGCTGATCCTAATGTTGCCACACCAACAAGAAAAATGCATAAGGTAAGCAAGGATTCCACAAATCCAGATATCAATGTGCTCCATAGCAAGAGAACTACAGATGTCTGATGCAACGGTTTGCAAGATTATTGCTGAAGCTATCAGATACAGATTGTATGTTCTTAGAAGAGGCCAGTTTATGACACAGCGGACAAAGAAAAGGCACTTTGAAAAAGCAAGGAAACTGCTAAAAAAAGTGAAAAATCCCAAATTTTAAAAAAGTCTGATTTTCTTCTCTGATGACAAGAATTTTCAGCAGAACCAGATAGTCAACAGAAGAAACAAGAGGTGGCTCTGTGAGAATCTTAATTAAGCCCCAATTGTCATGAAAATGAAATTTCCTGCTACAGTGATGGTATTAGGTATTGTCAGCAATGAAGGAGATATCTTGACCTAGCACTTTTTTCCATAAGGCTTGAAAGTGACTGTTGATGTTTACCTTGAAGTTTTGATATAAGTAGTTGTACTGTGGATGAAGCAAGTCATAAATGGACGTCATTTTATCTTCCAACAATAGGTGCACCAGCACATAATGCCAAAAAGGTACAAGAATTTCTCAGTGTCAAAGTTCCTGAGTTTTGGTCAAAGGAAATCTGGCCACCTAGTTTGCCAGATGCAAATCCTTTAGACTATTATGTATGGAGCATTTGTGAGAGAGAAGTTAATAAACAACCTTATGCCAATAAAGAGGCTATTAAAGCTAAGACTAAAAACATGATGATGTCCATGGATAAAGAAAAGTTAATTAAAGTATGCTCAAGATTCCCGAGTTGAATCAAATCGATTATTGCAGCAAATGGAGACTTTTTTTTAACAATTAAAAAAATAATGACTATGTTTCTGTATTTACATATAAGAATAAATTAATTTCAAAATATAACAATTTTGTGGTATGGTGTTTATTTTACTAAAATTTTGCCACTTTATTGCATGCACCCTGTGTGTATATATGTGTGTACATATATATATATATATATATAATGTGTGTGTGTGTATATTTATATATAATTTAAAATGTGACTGTGTAGACTGAACTCCATGAGGTCCCAGGAGTTACTGGATTTATACCCAGAAACTTGATATTAATTGCCAAAGCTATTAATTAATATCTGCTCACACATCACAAATTCCCATAACTAGAAAAATATGGGGGAGGTGGTGTAAGGAGAAGTGGTTTTTATTATATGTTATTAAAGCAATTGTTCTGACCTCCAAAATTAGATCTTTTTGACCTTTACATAAGAAGATTGGGGATTTTGGCTACATCTGGGTTTTTATTCTTATCAAATTATAATCAGCAAAAGTAAAAGTGGTGGTCTCTTTGGAGCTGCTGTCCAAGAAATTAGGAATAAAAGAATGTGTTTTACTGAGCCCCACTGTATATAATGCATTGTGAAACAGTGTAATAATTGGATGGAGTGTGTTTGAGCTCCATTTTTGGAGAACTACTTTTGATTCCAAATAACCAACATATACCTTAAGCATGAACAAAAGGAAATAAGGGAATTGTCAGACTCAACATGACTGGAACACAGACCAATGGTGTCAGGTTGGCTTCATTCTCAGGCAGGCTCTTCCACAATGACTGGGCTTATATCCCAGTTTAAGTACTGAGCAGAGTTTCAGCCAACTCAGTAGGACTGATGTTCTTTGGTTCTGATTCACTCACTTAGGTCATGTTCTTATCCCTGAACCAATCAATGGTTTGGGGGTAGGGTATCTTTATTGATTATTATGTGAGAAGCCAAGGCATCTTATGAGCCCCTCTGGAACTAGGTATGAATTGAGAATGTGATAGGAGAGTAGGGGTGATTCTCTGAAGGAAAATCAACATGGGGTCAATAGTAACAACAAAACAGATATATGAATGCCATACAAAAACATGTGACATCTACTATCATTTCAGACCAAAGTGAAATTTCTTCCTTTGCCTCTTTCATTTCATAAGTTACTTTTGTTCTCTTTTCCTCACTTCTCATATATAAAATGAGACTGATAGTTCTGACTTGGTGGGATTGGTATAAGGATAATTGTTAATATGTTAACACATAAAAGTTCTTTGAAACATAAGAGGTGCTCCCTAATTAAGAACTATCATTCTAGTTAATAGCAAACACACTCTGGTCTCTATACTAGCATTTTTGCAAGTATTATCTCACTATGAAAGCCTTTAAATTGAATCAAGCACTATGACTTCTACCTTTTCACAGGATATTAAATATTGTCTTAGATATCAGTTAGACATGAGAAAGACATGTGATATCTCAGTATGTTTTACACTGCACACTAATTGGCAACACAGGGAAATTGTCCTTTCTAAAGATCATAATAAACAAATGTGTTTTGTAGTCTAATTTTGAATTTTAATGCAAAGATTGAACAGAAGTAGATAGAATTCTAGTAAGGTATTTCTTTTGATACATCTAGCAAATCAGAGAAGCAAGAATATATCCTCTGAATGGCTCCCAGGAAAGGATGGATGACTGTGAAATTCGCATGTGATGGGTTTTGATGTGAGTAACTGAAAGCTAAGAGATAAAGGAGACTGAATACCTAAAAGAAAGGGACCTGGCTGATCCCTAAAAGAGGATATGGTGTCATTGCTGATTGATTCCTGAGGACATTTGCCATTGTAGGGATAGAGCACCATGTGGGTGGAAATAGAGCAGCTTACAATCAGACAAAACAGGGCATGAACTTATTTTGGGAACTTAGGCAAAAATATTTAATGCCCTGCACTTCAGATTCATCATCTCTTCACCATTCATTCCCAGTGAAGCTTTGGCTTTAGCTTAATTATATTTTTTAACTTTCAAAAATTTACCCCTCCCCAGGGCTTTCTTCCAAAATGTTCCCTCTGCCTGCAATGTTTATCTCTAATTTCTCCAGGTTACTCAACCAAGACCTCCTTCTCCTTGAAAATTTTCAGCTCCCTGGGTTTCCACATGTCCCTGTAGTTCATTGTTCTCATTCAGGGTTCTTTGCCATGTGTGAGAGTGTGCATGCATGCATGTGTACATGCGCACATGTGTGTGTGTCTCCATAGACTGCCAGTCCCATAAAACTTGGGGTAAAATCTATTATGCTCCATATCATATGCCCAGTGTGGAGGAGAGAGATGGGCCATAGTTAATTATCCATAGCTTTTGAAAGGATTTTATCATTAAAACAAAACATATTGGTTTTCATCACAAACCACCTGCTTCTGATAATAAGCTTTTATTTAACTTATGGAGGAAAACATTGAGGATGGTCTTCCTAAAATTCTCTCCATCTTTATTCAGAGTCGTAGCCTGAATAATGCTGTAAAAGTAGTCTAATGGAGCACCATGTGTCTTTCTCAGTCCCTCCCTGGGAGTTAGCAATAGCACCATTAGCATCCATTACCATTTATTGAGTACTTACTCTATGCTGCATACTATGTTAAGGCATTAATTAATAGTTGCTAATATTTATGAGAATTAATGTGTGAGATGCACATACTGTATATGAAGGGGAAGCCAAAAAACTGGAATTTATTTACTAAAAATTGTGTATTTATTCTTACATGTTTAAACTTTAGTTACCTTCAAAGTACTCTCCATTCAATGCAACACCTCTATCGAGATGTTTCTTCCATTGCTCAGAAAAGTTTTTGAACTTGTTGATTTTGATATTTTTAGTGCTTCTGCCATTTTTTGTTTCACCACTTTCACTTCAGCAAAACCTTTCCCTTTGAGGACATTATTTTCCTCTCGGAAAACAAAATAAGTCACTGGGAGAGAGACTGGGTGAATAAGGAGGGTGTAGCACAGGGGTCATGCTGTTTTTGCTCAAAAACTACTCAACACTCAGTCTGCTGTGGGCAGGTGCACTTGTAAATCAGCCATTATTAAATGGGCAAACACTGAAAGAGTCTTCAGAAAAATCTTCACTGAAGCCAAATGCAGTCTCTCACCACAATACATGGTGGTACACTGATACTGATTTGTTCCTGGAACAATTGCTTACTGGGAGAAGCCTGCAGTACAAGTGGCCCACCCTTCAGAAGATAATTCCATTTTTTTGGGGGGGTCCCCCTTTTTATATATGACTCACGTATTACCTGATTTAATTCTCTCAACACAATTATTACTTCTCATACAGATGAGAAAAGTAAGGCAAAGAAAGCTTAAGTAGCCTGTCCAGGATCACACAGGAAGATAGTGGCAGAGCTGAGATAAGAACCAAGATGAACTGGTTCAGAGTCTCCTTTTTTAAATCCTATGCTAACCCCATTTTACAGATGAGGAAACTGAAACTTACAGAAGTAGTTTCACATACTCCAAATCTCATGGCTAGTAAATAGCAGAGGCAAAATTATATGTAACTCAGGTGTGCTGACTCTAGCACTTTGGTCCTTGCTGACCATGGCCGTTGCCCTTTTCTAAACTATGCTGCCTTTTATCAGCCATGAACAGTGAGCATAGCCTTCTGAGTGTGAGTTCATGTTATAAGTAATCTCCAAATTCCTTAGGACTAGCAACTCTATTGCCCAACTAAAATTCACTACCAATAATTAACATTTGTGTAATGGTAAGTTTATCATAGAGAAGACAAGACACAAGAATCAGTCCCAAAAATGGTACCACATGTCCCTCCTTTTTCAAGGTTTTGCATTAATATACTCAAAGTGTGGAATATTAGCTTGCTTAATTCCCAGCAGAAAGAATCAGATTTTAAGAAATAATACTGCTCTCTGGTTTCAGTGGCAAAAATCAAATAGATTTTCAGGTTACATCATTGCACACAAACTCTCCAAGTTACCATTTTCCATTCCTCATTTGCCCAGTCAGAGGGATAACTGGATACACAAAAGGACCCCTTTAGGAAACAGTATTTTGTGTATATGTATGCCTATTTATGTGGACTCTCAGAAATCCATTATATTTCTTGTGCTCTTAAGCATCTTTGGGGAATAGAGCTGAGTTCTCATAAGCTGTTGTGAGAATCCTGGGAAATAATATGTGGCAAAAGTACTTTGAAAACTGCAAAGTGCTAAACAAATGGAAAGCAGTGTTATCATTATCATCCCAGAAACTCAGGTGCCTGATGGCTCAGCCAAAATATGCAATTTAAGTGGAAGATCTTCTTTTTCTGGGAGGTATGATGAACTAGTTCTCTATTATCTTATTGCAGAATGCTGTCACTCAGTAAGCAACATTTTATTTTTATTTTTATTAGTTTTTACTTATGAATGAATTATTATCCCAGAACTTCCACTTTTCATTATGTAGGAAATTATTCATTTTTCCATTTATGTGGGTAAAAAAACTATACTAAAATATCACAGGTAAATCTCCAGTTTTTCTTGAGTCACACCCCATTATATGTTTTTAATGTCTTTTTATAAATGCATATGGCTCTAGAAAGATAAATGGTATAGTTAGGAGTCTTAGCATAAATGATAAAATTCTGCAACTTGGACTCAACCATAAATTACTGAAAAATATGTCTTGGATATTTATTAATTTACTTATTGGTTATATATAGATCTACATCACTCATTGAAAAAGTATATGATATTTAATAGGATCCAATACACAAAAAATATTTCATCTATTTTCCTAATGGTGAATATCTGGTCCCCCTCCTCAGTATTATAGATAAGGCTAAAATAAACAGTCTCATACATACCTTCTTGTGCATGTTTCTAAGTGGTTTTTTTTAATGTAAATGCTAAAAGGTATAGTCATCGGGTCACAAAATATGAGTGAGTCTCCAAAGTGGAAGCACATTTTATATTTATTCCTCTCACTAGCCTTAGAGAGTGACTGTTTTTCCCACATTATCATGTAACTATTGCCAAACTTCTTCATGTTTACTATTTTAATGAATAATAAATTATTTTATTGTCTCCTTGTTGATAGGGATTTTCTGTTAATAACCTTTGCTTACTTGTCTACTAAACTTTTTCATAATGATATAGAAGTTCTTTCCATATTATGTCTGATAGCTTTTTCTCTGATATATAATATTTTCTAAGCAGTTATAATTTAAACACCTATCTCAATGTATATATAAAAATAATTTGGGACCTATAATTATAATATAATGTAGATAATTTATTTTCATCCCTCATGTCTCAAAGTAACAGTCTCCTCCTCAAGGAGATCTTTGACTTCCAAGATCTGATGAGGTCCTTTGTTATACCACTTTAATGTCACAGTGTGCTTTTCCTTCATTGCATCCAGTATAATGCTAAGTAGTTATTTGCCTAATAATTATGTTATACCTATTTGCTATGTTAGAATGTAATTTACCCAAGGTTAGGACTGTGTTTAATCTTAGCCAATATTGTTCTTCAGATCACAGCACTAACAGATAATAGGTATGAAGTAAGTATTTGCACAGCAATTGTATGAGCTTTGGAATCAGACAGACCTGAATTCAAATCTTAGTTCTTCCCTTTTCTCAGCTGTATGACTTTGAACAAAAATTTTGAACATTTTAGCCTACTTTTTCTTAACTATAACACATTTTATAAATCTATTTTCTGTTCATTCTTCCTTTTAAAAATTTTTCAAAAAAAATTAGAATTTGAAGTCTAGCTTTAACTCTATTAATTCTAACTCAGAATTTAGTATGAATAAAATTTTGCTTTAACTCTGTTCTTATTAAATCTGAATTATTACTAGAAAAAAAACAAAAACAACTAATGTTTACATTAAGGATCTCCTGGTTTTGTCCCTGCAGACAACATTAAATAAGATTCTAAGTGTACTTAGCTTTTTAGTCTGGCTCTCTTAAAAGTTAAGTAATTGCATTTACAAATTTTCTTTATTATGGTGAAATCTCTTACCTTTAAAACAAATCATTCTCAGCCTATCTGGGTGAAATCTGGGAAAGAAAATGCTCCCAGATTTCCCTGGGTAGTAAGTATGCTAAATTGCTATGGCCACACTGCCAAAATACAAGGTCTGCCTAGAAAGTAGTCAGCCACGTACTATGAAAAATAGAGACATTTATTAAAGAAGATACAAGATACAAACAACATTGTATGTAGGATAATGACATCTCAGTCCCCTTTAAAGTAGGCACTTTAAGACTTCACACAGTTTTCTTATTCACCATCAATTATGTTGTCATATGTTCTTGAATCTCATCAACGGTCTGAAATCTCTTCCCTTTCAAATGTGATTTTAGTTTTGGGAAAATCCAGAAGTCACAGGGCACCAAATCTGGGCTATAGTGGGGCTGGGTCACCTGGATGATTTGATGTTTCACCAAAAACTCAGCACAAGATGTGATACATGAGCAGGCACATTGTTGTGATAAAGCTGCCAATCACCACTTGCCCATATCTGTGGCTTTCTGAATCATCCACATAGTTTCCACATAGGAATGTTCAAGCTTAATGCAAAATTTGATGCATATTTTTTCCCCACTCAGTCATTTTGAATGCGACAGCCACACAGTACACATGCTCACTCGATATCCATCACCCCCACTGATTAAGTAGTACAGTGAAGTCATTATTGTTCACACACGCACATTCCAGCCCACTGTCCTTGGCTGCCAGGTTACATAGATGTTGCATAAACAATTGTTGTTATATTAACAATGGTCCAAAATTTTCTGGACACACCTTGTGTAACCAAATAAGCTGAAATACCAAGTCTCATTCTGTTCAGAATCACTTCTCCAGAATTTTAGCTCTGAGAGAATAGGAATATGTTTAAAGAAACAAAAATGCCTTAAGAAATCATGCTTTAAACAATATTTTAACTAAAAGCTAGAATTAACCACTAAAGCTATTCTGAACATTATCATCAGATAAAGTTTGCAATGATCTCATATTAATTGGAATATTTACCTAATAAAAATAATCAGTGTAACCAAGCATGTCCACCAAAAAATATGGATCTACTAGTCTATTCCACCATATAAGAAACAATGCACTATTATAACCTACATGGTGAGTAATAATAGATTGTAAACCTCTAAATCAACTCATTTCTGGGCCTCAGCACTGATAATCAGTTTGATGCTGGAGGGGAAAATCACACCGGATGATGGTTTCTGGTTCTAGTTTTCATGTGATTTGGAGAGTTGAAAGGCGGCCATCCTTCTTAGCCTAAACCACAGAATTATTGGAGAAAATGCTGCCAACGGTAATTTGCACGTTGCTTCAACTCTGTTGAACTATTTACTTATAATACATTTCCAAAAGTGTAAATAACCTCTTTATGACTCACAAATCATGAACTGATTTTAGTGTTTTTCCAGAAGGGTGGCACATATTTTCAGTGTTACTGGCAAAATACATGCCACAATAATAACAGTAACAAAATGGTTAGCTTCTGTTTTTTGAGTGGTTATTGCATGCCCAGCACTATGCTAAGCACTTAATACACATCATCTCACAACAACCCTGCACAGCAGATGCAATGATTATGTCTACTCCCAGGTTGAGGCAATGAGATTCAGAGAATCAAAGAGACTAAGCAATTTGCCTAAGTTACACAGCTCATGAGTGCTACCTTTCCATTACATGTAAAATAAAAACAGTAACTAGCAACAACAGATAACAAGCATTGCATGTTTAATGTATATAAATATTGTATATATACCCATTATATTATATATTATGTGTGCATTACCATTTTCAGTATATGTAGCTTTATCATTATATGTTTAGCAACATTGGGTGTTAAACCTCAAGTTTTCTCTTTTTCTTTTTTCTTTTCCTTATTTAGTAGGTACAAAATCATCTATTGGAATTTTTAAGCCCTTTTTGTTAATTGTAAAAATGAGCAATTTTTTCTGTTTTACAAATTGAAATAAAAATCCTAGAAATGCATTTACATCTATGCAAAGTTGATCTCTCTTTACCTCAATTTTCTCATCTCTTGTGTAGATTAAATGAGTAGAAAAGCTTGTAAAGCATTAGAGTAGTTCCTGGTCCATATGAAGCATTCTAATAAGGATCCTACCATCTAATAAATAATAACTGCATGAGAATAGCCATATGTTTATGTTGGAACTCCTGCAGACAGGACCACCTATTGTTTGTTGCCTCCTTCCCTCTTTGGAGTGATTATACCTGCATCCTGGACAATCCCTGGTACAATATGATGTCAGCTCTATAACTGATTAATTCTGGATCTGGTATGCCTTATGAAAGGACTCTCTAATTGCCCTTCAATTCAGTGATAAATCATATCATGAGACTCCTCATCTTTTTTCTAAGGAAAGACAGCCTAAAAATAAAACTTTGAGAGCTCCCCATCTGACAAAACAAGGTTTATAGAAGTAAAACCTGAGAAGAAAATTATAAAACCAACTCTGGGCAAGTCAATAGCCCATGTTTAGAGGGAGAGAGGGAAGAAGAAGTTTTCTATTTCTTTTTTTTTTTAATTTTATTGTTGTTGTATTACATCCATCCTCTTTTTGCTCCCCTCTGTCCCCCTCCCCACCCACCCATTCCCCCCAAAGTCAATCCCACCTGTTGTCCATGTCCATGGTTCCTTTATACTAGGTTCTTGTCTAAGCTGCTCCCCTTTCTTGCCTCTCCCTCTCCCTCTCCCCCCAACCCCTTTCCCCCTGACCACTGAAGGCCTATTCCTTGTACTCATATACTTGGTTCTGTTTTGCTTGTTGTTAGTTTTGCTCATTATTGTCCTGTAATGGGTGAGATCATATGATATTTGTCCTTCACTGACTGGCTTATTTCACTAAGCATAATACTCTCCAGTTCCATCCATGTTGTTGCAAAGGGTACAAGTTCCTTCTTTCTTTCTGCTACATAGAATTCCATTGTGTAAATGTAC